>JPXE02000145.1:0-16368 GCA_000753965.2 Amaranthus hypochondriacus | reverse complement strand
GATTATACGACTTTGGAATGGAGGAAATGTTAATATATATCCTTACCTCTATGTTGAGGTAATCATAGATTATTGCTTTTAGTTAGTTTCGAGGACGAAACTCTTATAAGATGGAAGACTGAAACAGTTGCATAAATTAGTTTCATTTTAATTACGAATTTAACGTCTAAATATTTTAATTAATGATGGTAGTAAATAAAAAAATTATACGATGATTAGAAACTTGTCAACTCGTAACGTAGTTATGAAGTGTAACAAGTAACGTAAACTTTGGAGGTAAAAACTTAAAGTTGAGCAACTACCCATAACGTTTCGGGATAATTATAATACTTACCCGAAAAATTTATTTACCCATGTTGAGAATAAATTAAATATTTCATACACATATACAAGTGATTTTGAACATGAAGTATAAGTTAGATAACTTGTTACATGTACAACAATTTTTACCCAAACCTTAAACTATCTTAGACAAACCTTTCTTACACTATAATAGACCAAATTAAGGACAAAAACCACCTAAAATCAGCCCCAAACAGCAGCCCCATATGGCTGTCCCTACCCCCTTTTAGCTCTTTGTACACTTACATATTCAAGCAAATTGTTCTATTCAAAACCTCTTTGTTCTACCCAAAGCTTGTGCATCATTACAAACATGCAAGAGACAATTATTAGAAACAAAAACACTTCATGTAGAGAACATTTTATTCAGCCATAATAACCAAAATTGCTCCCAAATTCATCCAAGAACAAACACTAGAATCCTTCAAAGTTTCAACTACAAAAACACCTTCTTTTCTCATCAAATCTTCTTCAAAAACCCATCTAAAACTTCTAAAAATTTATGTTTATAAACTCAAATCTTCTACAAAAATAATGTTCATCTCAAGAGCTTTCCATAGACACCAAACTTGGGAGAATCCACCAAGTATAGAGTAAGTTATGTTTATTTCTTTATTTCACTTGTTTTGTTAAAACTTGTTCATGTAAAATTCTTTTACATGGAATCTTTCTATAAACTAAGATTATTGTAAAAATGGATATTTCATCATAATAACTAAGAAAAATAATCTCTTAAGAAGGCCAAGAAATTTAGGCTAAAAGAAGAAAATTTGAAATATTTATCTTCAATCAACTTACATTCTCCTATTTTTGTTCCTAGCCAAAAACTCTCAAGTTGTGGGACTTGTTCAACAAGTGTTGCTCAACACTAATCAATCTCCAAAGTAACAAAATATCAAAGAGTAAGTAAATCTAACAATTTTTATTTAGAAATCAAAAGTCATTAGGTTACATAGAAAGATCCGAAATGATACTATTTTTGAATTTTAAAAATAAGTGTAGCAAAGGAGTTGGATCTTAGTTATTGAGAAGTAGTACAAAGGCTAAAGAGTACTTTCAGAGCTAAGGATCGAGGTATGTCACATGGGGTGATTTTAAAGGATTGAAGAACAAGTTGGGAAAGTTTTGTATGAACTTGTTTTTAAAAATAAGAGTCCCAAAAGAAGTTCTTAAATCTTGAAAAATGATATCAAAATGATAATTTTAATTATGAAATGATTTATTACATGTATTATTATTGTGGGCATCATGCATGTTCATTTTATGAATTGTTGTGTGGTTAAAGGCATGTTTAACAATACTTTGTGAAAGTATTTGTGATGAAATGGTTATATGGATTTGGAAAATATTTAAAATGCATTTAAAAACTAATTTTCAGTAGCTATATGTTAAAAAAAAATCTCTTGAATAATTATGTTGCATTTTATTCGTTAAATCGATATTTTTAAGGAATTTTTAAGGTGTTAAATACTCTTATTATAAAACATTGTATTAGATTAACTTTTGATCACCAAAACTAATTAAGAAAAGCATATTATAATGTCTCCAACAAGATTTGGCCATAATATATTTATTTTGGAATTTTTCATGATTTTTGAGAAATCGTTAAATTATTTATCGGTAAATTGTGAAATAGTAAAATATAAAATAATTACCAAATGAAGACATATGGACTTGAAATTTTTGTCACATACTCAAATGGACAGCAACTAATGTTGGTAAAGTTTTGGGAATATTTTGTTGACGTTTAAGGACCTTAATAATTTTTACTCAGTTATTAATAATCGGTAAGTTAGAAAACGGTAAAATATAAAATAAATATTAAATCACGTCTTTTGGACATGAAAATTTTATGAGACACTCATATTAACAGTAGATACTTGTACAAAAGTTTTTATGGATTTTCATAATCATATATGGACTTAAATAAATTTTATTCGGTTTATCGGTAAAATAACAATATTAATTATTAAAAATACCCCACATAATTTCTAATAGTTATTTAAAATTTTATATTCCTTAAAATAGTTTCCAGAACATCAGAAAATTTTTATTTTATTTTATTCGGACTTAAATAATTTTAAACTGATTTTATTTTATTTATTGATAAAATGCCTATATAAAATAATAAAGTATCATACGTGATATTTATAAGTTTAAATGGGCTAATAAAAGTATTATATGACTTCTGAAACTTTAGTATAATTTTATTAAGCTAATTATTAATTATTTACTAATTTATCAAATTAATAAAAATTATTTAATTATTTAAAGGTGTAATATTAGTTAAATTTGGGTAAAAATAAACCTATATCAAAAATTATAATTGTGTTAGTAACCTACTTCCGCATAGTATAAAATAATTTCTACTTAAATGGTTTATAAATTTCACGAATTTAAGATATCATTCAAATAACGGTAAATACCTAAATTGTCGAAATTAATCGTAAAATCATTATAAATTGGCATAACAGATTATAATCTGATGGGAAAACCTTAAATTCATTTGAATTAAGTTATTATAATGACTTGATTAATTTGGGCCTTGTTGGAGAATTAATATGTATTTTGTAAATCAATTATCGATTTTATTATCGGTAAAACTATATTGTATTTAAGAAAATAGTGTTTTATGAAATCTTTTGTCATAATGATTTTATAGACTTATGAACTATATTATAGTTGTTTTGAACGAATTTCAAAACTCTTAGATTGAACAAAACATTTTAGTGGTTTCCTTGCAAAAATCATATTGAATTTTAATCACTTTTTGTTACGATGCATTTCCACACATGCTAGTGATGCCCCAATATAATACAAAGGTTATGTTTGATGATGTGATTATTCTAAGCATGTTTTACCATGTGGGAAAGATTATTATATAATTTTTGCTATGTTGCAAATAATGTATTTTTATTATGTTGCAAAGAAATATATTTATCATACAGGAAATATTGATATTTACGACTTTTCAAATGCTATTGAAATTCCAAGAAATATATTATATACAAAAATGTTTTAGCCTAAATGGCGGGTACATATGCAACAACAAATGTTGTATGCATGATTAAATGGCTCACCAACGCTGAGCGCGTATTGTACACAATACCATTGTGTTACACTTGCCGGACATGTCGCGGACGGTAGACCGACTACCAACCGAGTCACAGGATGACTCACAGAGTACCCATGCAAACTTATTATTTGAGTTTGAAGTTGATTTGGATCCATTGAGATCTTATGATTTATGATGAAAAATGAGAACTTGGAATTATTATGAAACCATTGAATTGAGTTTGAATGATGATATGATTTATCAAATGAAAAACCATCTTTCAAAATGAATTTACTCAAACCAAAATGTTTTAACAACTTGTTTGACGGGCACTAGTGTGTTATACTCAGCCTTTTGCTGATACTATGCTTTGTATGTTTTCCAATGGTTTTTGTTTTTAGAGTGAATCCCCATGGCACCTCGATGAAGAAGTGATATGCGAGTGAAGGAAGAACTTGAGTTGGAGTTTGACTCCCTTTTGTTTAGATCTCTTTATTGTATCTAAGAGAGTATTAGTATAGTTGTTTAGATTTGAACCATTTAAAGATGTAATTCGAACTTCAGAGTTATTTCAATTTGGTTGTAATTTTCCTTTATTTTAGACAACTAAGACTTCCGTTATATTGCTTTGGTTTTGGTTCAAGTATTTTACTTGGACATTGGTTAAACCTTTAAGTAACCCCCTTAATTGTGCTGGCAAAAGTGAGATTCCGCTTGTTTAATACTAAATTCCAATTAGTCTTTGCCTACATAATTTGGGGCGGTTACAGTTGGTATCAGAGCCAAGGCTTTGGAAGCATGTCTAAAATTTAGGAGAATTAAAAGAATCAGAACGAACGAAAAATTAGAAAGTTTGATGAAAAAAGAAAACGAATATTTGAGGATATTAGGATAATGAACACCTATTTGGGATTGGTACCAAAGTGAGGATTTAATTAATGAACCTTAAGTATAAAGAGTAAATCGACTAAATTCAATATTGAAGCTAGTGAATAAGCGTAAAGGCTAAGTAGCCAAAGTTAGAGGATTTTACCCAAGAGTTAAAAAGATAAAATCATAGGATGTTTTTATTTAAGAAAATCAATCAGACAATCAAAAAAAATTATTAAGGCTATAGTGGGAACTCGGAAGAGTTTTAAGCTACTGCACGATTTTATATGTTTTTAGAAGCGTAATTTCAATTTTAAGTTATCTTTATGAAATGCCATAAAGATTAATGCTCAGACCTAAATCTACCTTTTAACATAACACCCTAAACAAATTCAAGTTAAGGATGCCTGAATTGGTTCAACACATTGTGAATCAAAACCTTGAAGGAGAAAGGAAAATAAATTTTAATAATAGACAAGCTACCATAAACCGAAAACCAATGATGGGGTATGATCTAGTGAATTCCGATGATTAGATTGTTGAACTTTAAGCGACAATCAGTTAGCCTGGCTGAGTTGGCTAATACAATTTTTGAATTGGCCCAATTGAATACAAATCAGTAACCACAAGAAAATCATTTTGTTAGGGAAATCTTTACATCAATTGTCAAATTAAAATATTATAAAATAATAAAATAAATATTAGGGCGGTACAATGTACTTTGGAAACTCTATGGGCATGTTATAAAAAAACGATAATATTTGTTTAAACAGATGAATGATGTCAACAAAAGAAAGTCAGGTAGGCAACTAGATCAACTAGTATGAAGAGTCTAAATTGATGAAAGTATTGAGTTGTTAAATAAAAGCACCTCAAGACATGCAACATCAAATGGAAATATAGAATCCTTTGGAGTGTGAGGATGTGTTATACATATATATACATATATATTTGTGTGTGTACATATACATGTGTGCTATACTAAAGCAACATTGTAAGATCTTAAACATTATTGTGCTGGACAAACTCGTCAAATAAATTGCAAAACAAAACCTAGAGCTTGGTGAGAGAATAAAACTGTATAAGAGGTTAACAAAGCATCGAACCAGAACTTATGATAAGAGGAATAGTTTATTCACTTGAGAAGTATAGTGCTCCTAAATTCAAAAAAAAAAAAAAAAAAAAAAAAAACCTTATTGAGGATATGTGAATAAGAGGAGATTATTTGTATATTGTTATGCCAAGGTAAACATATCTAATGGTGGTGATCATGTGATTTATAAGTATTGTTAGATTATTCAAACATAACTAAGTGTTATTTATTTATGTTGTAGTGATCCTAGAGTAAATATCAGAGGAAAATCATTGATGCACTGAGAACATTCAAATGTGTGAATAATATATAGACTATACAAACATAATGATTAAGGATATTTTACTTAAGGAATTGAAGTACATGGGGTAGGTAGTAGACTGAAATATTAGAAAAAAAGGAGTACACAACAATCTTAAGGGGTGTATTAGAGTTGAGTTAAAAGAGTCAAAATAGGAAATAGGTGTCATATTAGACAAGTTAGACCAAATAAGAGAAGATAAGAATAAAGGTAAGGTAGGATTGTGTCGATGAATGGAATATGCATGTATATATATTAAGGGGACGAAGTAGCAAGGGCCATTAAGATATAGGATATAGATAGAGTAAGCGAGGGAGAATATACAAGTAAACGTGAGGTAATCTAAGGAGTTAAATAGAGACTTAGGGGTGTAAATGTGAATATTGTTAAGGGATTATATAATGTTAATTAATTAATAGGTTTATAAAAACATCATATTGTCAGGAGGAAGGTTATGGATGTTTAAGTGAGATTTAACATGACAAGAAATTAAGTATGTAGAAAATTATGAGAACATATGGATCTAAGTTGAATAAGCAGTGGCAAGAGTTAAGGTTATTACCATAAAGTATTAAAAATATCATAAAAGCTAATCTAATACTTGGGTGGCTATTGTAAAAGTGTCGAGTAAAAGATATGATGGATACTTATTGGAACAATAGTTGATTGTGAGATATATGAGTCTAAGAGTGTATGAGAAATAAGAATGAAGGGACGAATGACTTGAATGTTGTGTTGAGCCACAATAAAGTTTTTAAAACTAAGGAATTGGGAGATTTACATTGTATTTATATGGTAATTTTGATTATCATAAAGAATAGTCTTGTGTCATGCTTAGATGAGAATAAAGTTGTAAACATATCAAGAAGCTGTGATTATTAAAGGGTATTTCTTATATGTTGTGAATATATGTTAGAATAGGTAAATTGTTAAAACAATGATACTAAATGTATTCAATATACTTACAAAGAGTGATTTTAGTAAGTCATGAGAATATGTTGAGATTTGAGATGAGTTTTGAAAAAAGAGTAATATTATTAAAAAAGAAAATAAAATCTTGGAGGACTTAGAATTTAAGACCAAACTGAGTAAGAAAACTTGAGGAGACTAACAACGAAATGGTATCCGAATTGGTGAAGAATGAAAATAAAGATTAAAGGATTGAGAAATTATAGTATTATAAACGATAGGAATACCACATTGGATGTGAGGTTTATACTTGCCTCAAGAAGCTAAACTTTAGGGAGAAACTAATTAGATAAATCTATGTGATGATATGCTTAGTCTAAATGAGATATACGTACTCTAGAGTAGTAATTCTAGTAAATGAATATGACAAATATATTGGAAAGTTTTATAGTCAAACGTCTAAAGATTGTCATTTGAGGACTCTTAGAGAATTAACCTTTACCAATGCTTGAGTAAACTAAGATTCCATGAGTATGGATTTCACCAAAAGATTACCTGACTGAAAAAGAATTAATGTTTTCATGCAAATATCAGTCGACTGAAATCATCAGAGGTATCTCCGCTAAAGACAACATTAAAAGGAACAATTATTAGCAATATCTAGGTGAATGAAGTCCTTAGACATATAGAGTGTCGTGACTCACGACAATAGAATCAAATAAGAGTGCGACATTGTGTCTAAATTCTGGAAAGAATTTCAAAGTGCATTAGAACAACTCTTAATTATAGCCTTATGCTCTTCAGCAGCTGATGACAAGACTGCAAAAAGCATTTAGACTTTATAGAACATGTTACAAGCTTGTACCCTTAAATTTCAATTTCTTGGAAAGAAAAATGTAGCTTAACTCTTGTACAGTAGCAGTCACCAAAGTAAATTAGTATGGCTTCATGTGAAGCCTTATACGGGATGGAGTAAGGATTTTATTGTGTTATATTGAAAAGTTACCATAAGACCCAAAATGAATTGTAAGGCACTTCGGATCGCCGAAGATAGAATAAATGCAAGCCTAGGATAAGTTTAGAAATTTTTAGTGATCGCTGGAAGAGAAAACATAAATTCGAGGACAACAAGAACGTAAGGTTATGATAAAAGGGAATGTAACACCCCGAGATTTTCTGACTTTATTAATTAATATTTTAATAGCTTTTAGGGATTTTATAATTATATTATATTAATTTTCAAGTAGTTTAATAAGTTTCGTTAGTAAACGAATTTAAATATTGACGTATGTTTATATTAAAAAAAAAATAATAATAATAAAAAAATAAATATATATATATATATATATATATATATATATATATATATATATATATATATATATATATATATGTATATATATATATACAACTATGACTTCTAAAATAAAGAGGTTTGAATCAAAGTATTATTTTATTAAAATGTGTGGGCACATGAAAAAGAGTTTTATAAGTGGGCATTTTAAGAAAGTGAATCTAGGAATAATAATAATAATAATAATAATAATATTAATAATAATAAAATATAATAATAAGAGTACCCATTACAAAAAGGGATTGAAAACCTAGTGCTAGCCGTCACCTTTCTCTTCCTCTCTACTCCTCATTTCTCTCTTCCTCAAGGAGCAGCCAGCAAGGAGGCAGCCACCGTGCCGCCACCAGCACGACCCAGCAGCCGCCTCCTCTTCCTCCCCCACAGCAGCAGCCCCACGTGCTCACTCCTCCACGAAGGCGCGCCTTGACCCTGACCGGCAGCAACTGCCGCATCTTGGGCTGACCGGCAGCAGCGCTGCCCCTTTTGGCACCACCACCACACCGTGCGTCACCTTTACCACCATCACACAACCATTAATCTTTTCATCCTTGTTTTATCTAGTTTCACCATTGTAAGCTATCTCCTCTTTTTCCTTGATTTTGTTCTTGTTTCTAATTAGAAATTGTATCAAGTTATGAGTTTTGTATCTAATTTGTAATTTTTAAATGAATCTTATTATGGGTAGTAGTAAAAGGTGTGGTCTTTGAACATGTTTTGATTAGGGTTTGGCTTATGAATGAAATTATTGATGGTGTGTGCTCTTATGTTACATTTAGTGTTGTGATGATTGATTGAAAAATCTTACGAATGATCTTAAGGTTTAGTTTGGTTGATTATTGTTGTGATGATGATAGTTGTAAATGATTATGAGTGTTAGCCTTAAAAGTGGTGACTAATTTTGGCTTGTAGGATACTAAGAATGGTAATGTGATTAGAATAGTTAATAGCTATTGTTGTGGATTAAATTATAATAATAATTACTAAGTGAGGATTTAAAGTATCTAGTGTCACTAATGGGAGGATTGTGGTGGTTGTAGTGAGTTGTTTATACATAGTTGAACTTGATTGTTATATTGACATGTTTAATGGTGTTGCTAAGTGGTGTGTTGACCCAAGTTATAAGAGTCGTTGTTAGTCTTCAAGCTACTAGTTTACTTGTTCACCATCTTACTCTAAAATCTTGGAAAGGTAACAAGCCTTTACTACCATGAGTCATATGAGTTACATTAAGTATAACATCCTATGTGATGCATTCTGAAACCTTTTCACGGATAGTTTGATTATGACGCACGAGCGTATGGTTGCGTCCTTGTCACTTGAACACATTTTTGATATAGAATTTGACTGAAATTTAATGTTATGGTCTGACTGAAATCCATGGTGTAGTTCATATGTGAACATGAGTTGAATTTATTGCATGAGTGCGTTTAGAATGCGTATTAGCTTGAATCGTAACTTGTTTGACTAATAGTGTAGTTGTATGAAGTCAGTGCTTCTTAAATGATGTGAAGTAGGCTTATTAGTCTTACTTTTAACGTGTATAGGTGCCCGGTTCATAAGAGGGGCTTAAGAACCTCCTTCAAAGTGACTTTTGCGACTTATTATCTTGCAGTTGCAGGTAAGTACATGCAGTAGCTAATTCTTGTATCTTGAATATGTTTCTCTGCGTAGCAATATTACATGAACTATGTTGGATATGATCTGCTATTAGATGTTATTAAGTTAGTGCTACAAGTGAGAATCAGCCGTAGACATAGTAGAGAATGAGTTATGATATCGCAAGATTAGAATGTTGGATTGTATGAGATTGAAATGGGAATAAGTCCCCTTATTTGAAGAGATATTAAGTTGGATATTTACTGTGACTCCACTGGATTGGTACCCCAGCTGGATTAGTTCCCGGAGGCATGGACCGTCTATATATGGTCGCTGTACGGGGGTATGATCATACTTTGCCATTGGGCGCCGGCATGGCCGTCACCGTCCTTGGCTGAGGTGTTACCATGTGGGTCTTGCAAACCCCAATATGGTGGCTCTAGTCACATAAGAATATATGAAGCTTATGAAGAGATGGAATATGGTGAAGACTTTGAGAAGTGTATAGAATTGAGAAATAGATGGAGTAGGTGCTTACACATTGGAGTATCTCCCCACCTTGTTTTGTTGAATTTAATTGTTGGTTACATATACATAACTTAATGTTAGTTACTGACGTGTACTGTTTGTTTCCTTGTTGATGGCTCATCTTTGATGCCCTGCTATGACACGTTGGTCTACGACTTTACGTTGAGCAGTAGGGGTATCATAGATAGCACTTGCAGGTTTTTGGAGTTTCTTTGCATTGCATACGGGGGGTATTGAGTGAGAATCTTAACACGTGCCATGTATACCTATTTTTTTGACAACACTTTATGTGTTTTGGATTGAATTGCGTATATGTTTTTGGATTGAGGCGCGTGCCCTCCTTTTGATGTAATTAGTTCCGCTGCAAAGTTTTATTCGCTTTATATTTCGTTATAGTATCTTGAATGGCTTGTTTAGCTGGTTATGTTTTTGGAAAACCTAAGTGTTTACATGGGAACCACGATCCATGCTTAGCATGTCGACAGAGGTTTTGGCGATGATCATTCCGCCGTGATTTTGTTACAAGGCTATTAATGCCTCTTCTCATGTTGTTTATTGTTTGTTTAATTCTTTTGGTGCGTTAAAATTCAAGGCAGATGCTGCCGAAATTTCCGTAAAATTTTATTTGAAAGTTTCTCTAAAACCTCTTTAAATCAAACTTTATTTATCTTTCTATTTTCTTATATTTTGTTTTAAATGTAACACCCGAATTTCCTCCGTTCTCTTTCGGTTTTGGTTCCGTTCAGAGGGTCGGAAATTCAGGGGTGTTACAGGTGGTTACCAGAGCCAGTGGTTCCTATCTTTTCTAAACGCTTCGTGTTTTCCTTATGCTTATTCCTTATGCCTTGAAGTTGAACTGTCTTTGAGAGTATGGGTAGAAATGGGTTAAGTGCATTTTATATACGCATGTGTTTTGGTTAGTATTGCACATAAAATTTACATGCTTATGCCTACGATCTTTGCGATGATTGTGATGAACCCTTGTAATGAATTTGTTGTGACTCAACAATTAACATGTTATTTATTGTAATTTTAAGCATGAATTATGGTTGTAGGGGCAAATGTTGCAAGTCTGAGTTGCGTGAAAGTTTATATTCTTTATGCACGACCCACTTAGTTAATGTGCTTACGAGTTATCGTATTTAGACCGTTATTATTAGTTTTGATTATGCTTGTTGAATTTCATGCAAAACAAAGATGTATGCCTAGTTAGAATTTGTATACAAAGTGTGTTCTTGGCGATGAAGCATATATTTTAACGAATCGTGAACATCCCTCGATTTCGAACTTTTGATTGCAGGGAAATGCCTCCGTTGTCTAGTCAACGTTTGAAGAGACGCTCGACAACAAGGCCTTACGAGATCTAGTCATGGAGCTAGCCGAGGAAAGGAGATCTAGGTCTGCGCTGAGGTTGAGAAGGCAGCCTCCATGAGCAAGAGCATCTCACAGAACAAACCCCCTGTGTTTACCGGAGACGGAGAACCCGCCATTTTGGAGAACTGGTTACGGGAATTTGATAAGATTTTCAACGTGGTGCAATGCCCTGAGCATCTGAGAGTGGACCAAGCCGCGTTCTACCTACAAGAGGAAGCTGATTACTGGTGGTCCAATACCAGAGATAACTTGATGAATGATCCTCAAGAGCCGTTGCAATGGAAGGAGTTCAAAAGGGTGATTCGAGAAAAGTTTTACCCACCTCATATCAGAAAGCAAAAGTCCAATGAATTTTCCAAGCTCGAGATGGGGGATTTAACAGTTGACGAATACTATAAGAAGTTCATGGAGTATGTGAAGTATTGCCCTGATGACGTCCTACCGAGGAGCAAAAGATGCAGCGTTTTGAGTTGGGGCTGAGCAATGAGATTCAAGTACATGTTGATAGTGACCGGTACACCACTCTGGATGCGATGTACCAAAGAGCTGCTCAAGTGGGGAGTCTACTGCATAAAGATAAAGGAAAGAAGCCTGAGACTAGCAGTGTAGGTGTCAACAGTGGAGACAAGAGAAAAGAGAACTTCCAGCAGCAGCACCATTCCCAGCAGAATAAGAAACACATGGGCTTTTCAAGCTTTGAAAGAAATGGAAAGCCGCACCATAGGGGGTTCAACAATCAAAAGAAGAATGGAGACAACAATAGTAAGGAAAGAGTTTACTTCTGCCGCAGGTGTCCAAACAACCACCCAGGGAAGGATTGTAATGGGAATTTAGTAGAATGTAATGTTTGTGGCAAGTTGGGTCATCGTGGCTTCGAATGTTATGCCAAGCATGGGCGTCCGAATCAACAAAATGGGGGACAACAAATGTCAATCAAAAGAATTTTGGGAATCAGAGGAATGGGAGTGACTACCGTGGTCAAAGCCTATATCAGCCGAAGAACGGAAACGATATCGGTCTAATCCAAGCAGCTATAAACCCGGAGAGTCTAATGGTCGAAACACTGGAAGTGCGGGGACCAGTGCACCTTCTACTCAATCAACACCTGGGAGATTGACCGCCATCAGCACAAGGAAGCAGAGAATGCGAAGGATGTGGTGACAGGTACATTTCTTGTGAACTCCGTGCCTGTCAACGTGTTATTTGATACTGGAGCATCAAATTCTTTTGTATCTGCATCAATAATCGAAAAGTTAGGATTAAAGGATCCCAAACCTTGTTTGTACGCCGTAGCAGTTCCTTCAGGAGAGTTATACCAATGCACTAGAGTTTACAAGAGTGTTCCTTTGACCATCGGGGGGACTGTTTTTCCTAGTGACCTATATGAGTTAAATATGTGTGACTTAGACATCATTCTTGGGATGGACTGGTTGGGTCGGTTTAAGGCAATTGTTGAATGTGAGAGGCAAGAAGTCAGACTTGTGGGACCCAAGGAAAGAAGGTTAAGTATTGCAAGGCTACTTCGGGCATGCGAACGAAGATGGTATCGTCCTTGAAGATGAAAACCCTATTGAGGAAGGGATTGCCAAGCTACCTATGCCATATACGTAAGATCGAAGACGAGATTTTGACTCCTGAATCAGTGCCAGTTGTAAACGAGTTCCTCGATGTTTTTCCAGAGGAGATACCGGGAATGCCACCTGTTAGAGCTGTTGAATTCACCATAGACCTAGTACCAGGAGCGGGACCTATATCAAAAGCACCATATAGGTTGGCACCAGCTGAAATGGAGGAACTTAAAAAGCAAGTTGAAGAGTTATTAGAGAAGGATACATTCGACCGAGTGTTTCGCCTTGGGAGCGCCTGTCTTGTTTGTTCGTAAGAAGGATGGGAGTATGAGGTTATGCATTGATTATCGAGAACTGAATAAGATAACTGTGAAGAACAAATACCCTCTTCGAGAATCGATGATTTGTTTGACCAACTTAAGGGAGCAGGGTTATTTCCAAAATTGATTTGAGGTCTGGTTATCATCAGCTGAGGATTGCGGAGCGTGATATTCCAAAAACAGCTTTTAGGACTCGATATGGGCACTTCGAGTTCACAGTGATGCCTTTTGGGTTGACAAATGCACCTGCAGCTTTTATGTGCATGATGAATCAGGTGTTTAGTTCGTGCCTCGACAATTTCGTGGTGGTCTTTATTGACGATATCTTGGTGTATCGAAGATAAGGAAGAACACGAGCAACACTTGAGGAAGGTATTGCAGATACTTCGGGAGAATCAGTTGTATGCCAAGTTTTCTAAGTGTGAGTTCTGGCTCGAAAAAGTGTCATTCTTGGGTCATTTTATTTCCAAAGAGGGAGTTTCCGTCGATCCAGCTAAGATTGAGGCAGTGAGAGATTGGCCTGCACCAAAGAATGTGACTGAAGTAAGGAGCTTTTTGGGTTTAGGCTGGTTACTATAGGAGATTTGTGAAGGATTTCTCAAAGATCGCTCGCCCCATGACCAACCTGATGAAGAAAGACAAGAAGTACGAGTGGACAGAGGATTGTGAAGTAGCTTTCCAAACGTTGAAGGAGAGATTGACTACCGCACCAGTGTTGACCCTTCCGGACAGCACATCTGAGTACCTCGTGTATAGTGATGCATCGAAAAATGGGTTAGGGTGTGTGTTGATGCAGGATAGAAAGGTTATTGCTTATGCATCCAGGCAGCTGAAACCACATGAAGTCAATTACCCGACTCACGACCTAGAGCTAGCAGCCATTGTCTTTGCTCTGAAAATTTGGAGACATTACTTGTATGGAGTGAAGTGTAAGATTTACACTGATCATCAGAGCTTGCGATACTTGTATACGCAGCAAAATTTGAACATGAGGCAAGCGAAGATGGCTTGAGTTGATTAATGACTATGACGTGGAGTTTGATTACCATGAGGGTAGGGCGAACGTGGTAGCCGATGCTCTGAGTAGAAAGACCAATCATTCTGTATCTTCCTTGACTATTCCTAGAGAGTTGCAAAGAGACATAGAGAAATTAAATCTCGAGATTGTGCAGCATGGAGAGCTTAAGTCCAGATTAGCAGCCTTATCCATCCGCCCCTCAATTTTCGAAGAAATTTTAACAAATCAAGTGAGTGACTCCTTATTAGAGAAAACGAGGGAACAAGTTAAAGAAGGAAAAGCTGAAGGATTCACAATATTCGAGGATGGTAGCATTCGATACAAGGGTCGATGGTGTGTACCTTCTTCTTGTACAGAGCTCAAGGATAAAATCTTAGCAGAGGCTCATAGTTCGATGTATTCCGTCCACAAGGAGGGGAGAAGATAAAATGTATCAAGATCTGAAGCAAACATTCTGGTGGTCGGGGATGAAAAGAGATATTGCTGAGTTTGTTTCCAGGTGTTTGACATGTCAAAAAGTCAAAAGTGAGCATAAGAACCTGCAGGTTTACTCCAACCTTGGATATTCCTGTATGGAAATGGGATGACATATCTATGGATTTTGTTTTGGGTTTACCAAGGACTAGGTCGGGAAATGATACGTTATGGGTGATCGTGGATAGACTCACCAAGAGTGCCAGGTTCATTCCGATGAATAATCAATGGAGTATGGATCAGTTGGCTCGAGCTTACCTTAAGAATGTTGTGCGATACCATGGTGTCCCTAGGTCTATAGTTTCTGATCGTGATACTAGGTATGTGTCAAAATTTTGGGAAGCTTTCCAGGCAGCTCTGGGTACAGAACTTCTAAGAAGCACATCTTTTCACCCTGCTACCGATGGACAGACCGAGCGCACTAATAGGACTCTTGAAGATATGTTGCGAGCCGTAGCCTTGGATAGGCAAGGATCTTGGGATGAGTGCCTAGATATGGTGGATTTTCATATAACAATAGTTATCAGCAAGCATTCAGATGGCACCTTTCGAGGCTTTGTATGGTCGTCGATGTCGTAATCCGGTATGTTGGGATGATTTCAGCGAATCTGTCACTCTAGGCCCGGCTATGTTAGAGGAGATGACCGATCAAGTTAAAATGATTCGAGAAAGACTTAAGGCGGCCCAGGATCGACAAAAGTCCTACGCAGATCTTAAGAGGAGACCTGATGAGTTTGTCGTAGGGGATTATGTACTTTGAGAGTTTCACGCCGATGAAAGGAGTCATGAGGTTTGGCAAGAAGGGAAAGTTGAGCCCAAAGTTTATAGGACCTTATGAGGTCACAGAGAAGGTAGGAAAGGTCGCTTACAGACTAGCATTACCCAATGAGTTGGGTAAGGTCCATGACGTGTTTCATATCTCACAGCTGAAGCGATATGTTTCCTGACAAATCTCATGTGCTAGACCCCGAACCCTTAGACCTTGATGAGAATTTGTCTTATGAAGAGAAGCCTATCGAGATCTTAGATTCTAAGGTGCGTAGTACGAGGAGGAAAGATATAAAGATGGTGAAAGTTCTATGGGCTAACCAGCGCACACAGGAGGCAACGTGGGAACCGAGGATTCCATGCGCGAGAGAATACCACACCTTTTTCCTGAGGTTAGTGAGTTACGGGGTCGTAACTAAGTTCTTAAGGGGGGTAGAATGCGTTAGATTTTCGCGTGTTTGCATGCATTTTCTCGTCTATGATAACAATTTATTTGCAATTTTCATGCTTTGATTGATTGTTTGAACCAATTTGTGTGATATTTACATGTTTTCGATTAATTGTTTTGAATTAATTGTGTGGTATTTACGTGCTTGTGATGAGTTGTTTGAGTCAATATAGGTGATTAAAAACACTCAAAGTGAAATATGAATAAATATATTTTGATAGATTGATATCCTTTTGTCAATGGTGTCGATAAGGACACGATTCTTACGTCAATTCATGAGCTGAAAATAGATAAAACACCTTCTCGAGTTACTAGAAAATATAAATTTCAAGATTTGTACTCTTGTTACC
>JPXE02000144.1:25283-37783 GCA_000753965.2 Amaranthus hypochondriacus | reverse complement strand
AGTAATGAGGTTTGAATGGTAACAACAAATTTGTAATACATGATCCTTTGTAAAAAGTAAACATAAGTATACATATAGTTGTAAGTAAAAACCTATTCACTAATTAAACACAACATTTTAAAACTAATATATATAAATCGTCTTCCTTGTAAAACATGAGTATATTTGTCTCAACTCTACTGCATTGATATAACATCTTTGGCTTTTAGAATCCAAAATCCATTTACCTACAAACAAAAAATAGAAAATTATAATTCGTAAGACCACAATTCATAAGTCTATATACAAAAAATCATAAAAGAATAACTAAATCATTTCCTTTAAATTTCTAGAAGAAACCAAACACAAATATTGAGCATGCAAGTCAAATTGGTGTAGCCGCCATCAATTAGACGAATATGATCAAGCTTAAACTTAACAAAAAAGATCCCTCTTCATTTTAACACTAAGTAATTTCAACAAATTGAAATGAATGGTGGATGGGGGAATGTTGGGGGACAACTATAATCACGAATGTTGAATCTAGGAGACCTTATAATTCATAAGCATGGGTCCAAAAATAAGATAAAAACAAACTCCTTACTCCAGATATAAATACACATTTAACAAATCAAGTTCTATACCTCTCGGATCATACCATCCAAACAACAAACTCCAACAAGTCACAATTCACATTACCAATTAACCAAACACATTCGCAATAACGTACTAACATTCCACAAATCACAACTCACAATAGTACTAATTCACAAAATCACAATGACATAGGAGCATTAATTAAAAAAAGTAAGAATATGCAAATACTTACATTAATTTGATGAATTGTCACTTTCTGCCCAGTTAGTCTCAGAGTTTATCCCACAAGCTTGTAAAATCAATTGTAAAGCCTTATTATTTGAGGAAAGTTTCTGATTAACCTCATTCCTTAAGATCTCAGCTTCCTTTTTTGCGTTTTCAACTTCTTTCATAGCCTCTTCTGCCTTTTTATTAGCTTCTTGAATTGCTTTTTCAGCTGTGCTTTTTATTTCATTAATCTCTTGACTAAGATCCAATCGAGAAGGCTTCACATGAAAATGTTTGGTTATACTTCTACCAGGTCCATAAGCACGTAAATATCCATGAGTGTCTTTACAAGAACCTCTTGAAAGATTTGTTCATCTGATTTTTCAATAATTCCTTGTTCTCTTTGCTCCTTTAAATTATTCACCTCGTCCTTATTACAGATGTAAACAAGTTAAATAATGTATCAAGGTACGTACAATTTAAGAATAGATGCTAGCTACAAAAATTTTAACTTACAATTGCATGTGTATTGTTAGCTAAGGTGTCTCCATTTACTTGGTTTTTCGATTTTCTCTTACGAGACTCTATTAACACATCAAGTCTTGAACATGTCCCCTTATTTTTCATCTATATTCACAACAAAGTAAAATCATATCATCAAAAAAGGACAATGATTTCTAAAATGTGATATTATGATTTACTTACAATTTCTTGACGAGTACGCGCAAAACTTTTGGTTCCATTATAATGAGGCATCTTCTGACAAGATCTATTATTACTTGCTTTAGCACTCTTCTCCTGAAACATACAAAAATAAATATAATGTATAATCAATAATTATAATAAAATTTAATTATAATCTTGATTGACAAGTGATAATACCTTGAATTTAGGATCACTCCAATAATCAACTAAGTATTTCCAATCTTGTTTTAGCATATTAGGAGGCCTATTTTTCAAGCGTTGTTCTTTTGTCGTCAAGTTTGGATTGTCAAAATATTTTCTCTTTATTTTGTGCCTGCTATCTCTAAATAATCGTCTTGCATGTCTTATGACATGCTCCCTCCTTAACTCTGGATCATCAAATGAGCACTTCTCCTGATTTTCATGAATATGTTATTTTTCAAAATCAAAAAACATTTGCAATATATATATTATACATTACTTTACAGAATTATTACCATAATACAAGACCATAAATGGTCTGGAGTTTCTGGTTTGAAATCTTCAAAAGTATTGACTTGTATAGGACAAACTGAACGATTTCGTACTTGGACGCCCAAGAAAGAAGAGTATAATGAAGCGTGTGGACCAATTGGATTTCCATCCTCATCAAACTCCACATTAAGTTTTTCACCCGGAGGTAATGATGTAAGCTTTCTACAATAGACAATTCCCCTCGATTTCTTAGCGATATTTGCTGAAAAGGTAGAAAAATTCATTTCATAATTCAATTGGTTGTATATGTGAAAAGGGTGTTATACAAGGAAAAGTAAGAATAAGTCACCTGAAACGTTTAGCTCCCCTTCAATATTAACAAGGGCACCCTCAACTTTATCGAGAGATGTATTATCTAATGCAAACTCTTCTTCATATTGCTCATCCGCGTCAATGTTTATCTCCCTTTCATTATCAGACACTACATCTTTGGGATTGTCTAAAATAATGATTAAAAAACAGGCATAAAAAGTGTTGCATATCACATAATAAAAATCATCAACAAATCTTATGTAATTACAAACTAAAGTTATTTGCATCAATATACCTATATCATGGTCTGCATCTGCATCATTATTCTCTCCAATTTGCTCATCCGTGTCATTGATTATCTCCCTTTCTTTATCAACTCCTGTTGATTGTTTTGTAATCTTATTCTTTTTGAGAATCTTGGCTAACCGCATTGGTGGAATGCATTTCCCCTTCTACTTCCTCTTTTAATCTCCTCATCGATATCCTGAATAAATGGGATCAGGTATAGACATTGGCTATTATGATGGATAGATCAGTGTAAAAAAAATAATACGACAATATATAATTACCTTTCTCAAAATTGTATGATCAGTTCCTTTCTCAAGTTCAGCTTCTCTAAGATCTTTTTCATTGGGAATGTATTCATCAACTTCATCAACATCATCTTGTGATTTTCGTTTTCTTCTCCTCTCTTTAGTACTTTCAACCATACTTGCCATTGAGGAGACAATACGTTTGATACCTAAGTTCTTCATTTTTTCCATATTTGCTTGAATTGTCATAAATCTCTTTCTTTCATACTCATTCATTGGCGCATTAACCTTGTCAAAGGTTTTTTCTCTAGTCATTTTTTAGCTGTTGCACCAGGGTTAGATTAAAAACAAATGCAAATAATCGACATAGTAGACCCACAATAAACTAAAGATAAGAACAAACATAAAAAAAATCAAATTTTCAAATAGGATATCATAGTATGTAAACAACACAAGATACCAAATAATACCTCGCTTTGCAAGACAAATCATATGTAACGTAAACTAATTAATTTCTAAACAAATCAATAGTATCATGAAAAACTGAAATAGCATCAACAAATCTTAAGTTCAATTAGAAATATAAAAACTATTATCAAGCAATGTCGATATCGTCATCACTATCATCCTCACTTTCAACACTATAATTAAGGTCATCATCAGAAGAGGAATCTTCATTGCAATTTGCATTCAAATCTTTTGGTTGATTTACTGCAGTAGCATCTACAACCACATCGTCAATATCATCTCTTACTACAATAGGTGTATCATCAATCTCTTCCACTTCCGCACTTTTAGATGAATTTGGTTCTAAAATTTGTATTGCCTCCTCATCTTCAACAATTTCTTTTTCAAGCACGTTATAATGATGCCTTGGTTGGGATTTCACGACAACAAGCCAATTTGGATCAAATCCATCATTAACATAAAAGACTTGTTTTGCTTGAGACATGAGAACAAAAGGCTCATTAGTGCGCAAGTGACATCGCTTATTAACACTAATAATACCATATTTGTCTATTTTTATGCCTCTACCAATCTTGTGAGTATCCCACCAATCACAACGAAACAATATCAGTCGCTTTCCATTTAAATATTGTAGTTCAATTATGTCCGTTAAAATTCCAAAGTAATCTTGTTCTTTATCTCCACTAGTGCCTTTCACCATGACACCACTGTTTTGATACATTCTCTTCTTTTGTAATTCTAGAGTATGAAATCTAAAGCCATTTGCAAGATAACCATTAAAACATCGAACACCTTTCAACGGACCCATAGCCAGAGTTTGTAAACCATTCATCACTTGATCATCACCTTCATAAGGCATATCGGTGACCTAGCTCAAATACACATAGGCTGGAATCATTTATTTTTGAATAGATAATCAAAAAAATACAAGGTTATGTAATTTACTCACCCGATCACAAAACCATTCAATGAAATCTTTATTGAACACTCCTTCCTCATACTCTCTTCAATAATAAAAGAAAATAAAATAAGGATATATTAAAGGGTAAAATATTTACATGGTTAAAAATAATCAAAAGATGTGCACTTACTTCAAATATGTTTGTGCTTCATCACAATTCTTGAGAACATACTCTCTAGCTTGGTGTAACTCTTCTTCAGTAAGAGATCTACATTTTCCCTTCCCTAAAGGACTACCCAATGGGGCAAATATGGATAAACCTTGGTAGTCATCAACTAAATCAACATTTGCATTCCTTTCTAATTGGTTAAACTTTGTTTCGATATCATGAAGATACTTTGAGCAAAAAAGCATGCACTCCTCGACAATATAGCCCTCTGCAATCGAACCTTCAGGTCTATTCTTATTTCGAACATAAAACTTATATTTGCGCATAAGCCTACAAAGTAATAAATATATATTCATGAAATGTTCAATTGAACGAAAACTATTATAATTTACTTATTGCAATAAATACCTTTCGATTGGATACATCCAGCGATACTGAACAGGGCCACCCAATTTCGCCTCTTTTACGAGATGTACACACAAGTGCACCATCACATCGAAAAATGAAGGAAGGAAAATCTTTTCCAATTCACATAATGTCATAACGATTTCACTTTCAAGTCTGTCTAAATCTTTTACCTTTAGTGTCTATGAGCATAGATCTCTGAAAAAATTGCTTAAACGAGTTATTGACTCGTATACTTTAGGAGGTGATACTCCACGAATAGCAAGTGGCAAAAATTGTTCAAGAATCATATGGCAATCATGGGTTTTAAGGCCTGATATCTTACGCTTACTGAGGTTTATGCATTTTGAAATATTAGATGAATACCCATCGGGAACTTTTAAATCCGCAAAAAACTTGCATACTTTTTCCTTTTCAGTCTTAGAGAGTGTGTACGGTGCTGGAGGAATATGCCATTTTCCACCAATCAACTTTGGAGAAAGATGCTTCATACGTTTCACATAATTCAGATCATGTCTAGCTTTGAGGGTATCCTTGGTCTTTCCTTCGATATCAAGGAGAGTACCTAGGATGTTATCACACACATTCTTTTCAATATGCATTACGTCAAGGTTATGACAAAGCAAAAGGGAACTCCAATATGGCAATTCAAAAAAGATACTCATTTTCTTCCAATTATCATCTCTCTTGGGTTGTGGTGTTTTTTTTCCATATAACATACCTTGAAACTCCCTAAGTTGAACCAAAATTTCATCACCAGATAACTCTCTAGGGGGGCCTCTTCTTTCTTTTTTTCCATTAAAAGATTTACTATCTCTCCATCTATGATCAATAGGCAAGAAGCAACGATGATCCATATAACAACATTTTCCAAAATTTGGTAGCCAAAGAGAAAGGGTATCATTCATACATATCGGACATGCCTTATAGCCTTTCGTAGACCACCCAGACAAGTTTGCATAAGCTGGAAAATCATTAATGGTCCATAATAATGCAACACGCATTTGAAAATATTCATCTCTAAAAGCATCATATGTCTTAGCCCCCAATTCCCATAACTCTTTTAATTCCTCTATCAAAGGTTGTAAGTATACATCAATGTTATTTCCAGGAGCGCTCTTCCCAGGAATCAATAGAGCTAATATAGTAAAAGGTTGCTTCATACACATCCATGGAGGCAAATTATACACAACAAGTACTACCGGCCATATGTTATAGTTGTTTTGTAGTCCATTAAATGGATTAAACCCATCACTTGCTAGACCTAACCTAACATTCCGAGAATCTAAGGCAAAGGAATGATGATTCTCATCAAAATGTTTCCATGCTTTGCCATCTGCTGGATGCGTAAAGACTCCTTCCTCCTTAACTCTAGTTTCAGCATGCCATCTCATGTCACTTGCAGTTTTAGATGACATAAACAGCCTTTGCAACCTTGGTTTTAGTGGAAAATAACGAAGCACTTTTGGAGAATTCGTATTACGCTTGGTATCACAAATACTACACTTTTCAAGTTTAGCATTTTCTTTCAAGAAAAGCATACAGTCATTTTCACATGCCTCAATTTTCTCATAGTCAAAGCCTAAATCAATAATCATTTTCTTGCTTCATAATAATTTTGTGGGATATCTGCACCTTCTGGTAAAACATCCTTATACATTTTCAGATTACTGGTAAAAGCTTTATTAGTCATTCCATCCATACATTTGATTTGAAATAATTTTAAAACAAAGGATAGTTTCGAGTATTTGTCACACTCTGGGTACAATGGTTTTTCAGCATTTTTCATCAAATTGTTAAATAACTTTGCCTCATTTGTGCCCTTTACATATTCATGAACAATTGGATCATCTTCACCAAATTGTCCCTCATCATCATGTTCCACATTTGAACTTTCACCAAAGAAGGCCGGCCCACTTTTGTCGTAGATCATTCTAAGTATATCATCATTGTCATCATCTCCTAATTGATTTCTATTTCTTTTCTTTGATGGTTCAAATTCGCCATGATAAATCCAACGCACATATCCTCGAACAATTCCATTAAGTAACAAATCACTAAATATTTCATCTTTGGTCTTATGTTTACTATTATTGCATCGATTACAAGGGCAAGGTAATTTAACCTCCTCTTCATCTTTGTAATCATTATCCTTCAATTCACCAAAAGCAAAATTAAGAAACTCCTTAACTCCGTTTAAAAATAAATCACTTGTCCTATCATCACATTTCATCCATTCTAACCTCTTCTTTAAAATATTTGAGTTATCCATGCATTAATATGTAGACTGATAACTAAATAAGAAAAATACAAAACATTCAGTTACAGAAATAAAGAAATATTTTTCATACATCATAAATTAGTGTTATTCATGTTCATAAAATCAAAACATATTGTTCTAAATTCTTCACCCCACATAACAAACAACATAAAATCAACACGTATAAATAAAAAGAGCAAGCTTAATCATAAAGATCAGGCTGTATAAGCAAGAATAGATCGAAATGAATAATGAGAGACTTTTACACAACAAGAAGCAACCCAAAATGGTTTAGTAAAACCCAGAAAAACGAAAACCAACATTAAGACACCAAAACCAGAACATAATCAAAAAACCCAATTCACAAACAAGATCAAGAACGCTAATTTAACACTCAAATTGACAAATTCAGCTTAATCTACAAAATTAACCAAAACCCACAAAATAAATCCCATTAACAACACAAATTAGCACAATAAGAAATACATAACAATGGAAAAATCAAAAAGAGGGATTTTACCTACTGCCTACAGGAGAAGCGAAGAGCAGGAATTCAGTTATGCAATTAGTAATAGAAACAATACTAGAAATGGGATTCAATCAGAATGCAAAAGGGAATGAAGTAAAGAGCAAAATTGATGAAACAATGTGAGATTTTTTTCACTACCAAACAGATAAATGTCATTCAACCAATTCAATCTAATTAGAGAGAGAAAGTAATGAAATTGGAGACAGAAATCGTGGGAGTATAACCTTGCAAAATGTGGAATAATTTAGAAAGATGCCAAGAACAGATTGAAATGAATAGACAAAGAAATTACCGCTGAAATTACGAAGAACAAATCGAAATTGTGAGCAATTAACGCTGTCTGATCGAAATCTGTTGAAAGATGCCAAGAATAGATTGAAATTATGGTGGAAGATCTGATCAAAATCTGTTGAAATGCCAAGAACAGATTGAAATTATGATTGAAGATGATCTGATCGAAATTACTGATTAAAGATGCTAAGAACAAATCGAGATTCAGAATGAAGAACTTACCGAAATCAATGTTGAAAGATGATCGAAATTGACACTTAAAACTGATCGAAAATACTGCTGAAAGAAGCGAACTGATCGAAATTCAGGGTGAAGAACTGATCGAAATTCAGGGTGAAGAGTACTGATGGAAATCTTGAAGGAAAAACCGTTCTTGGTTTTTTTTTTTTGCGAAAATATTGAATGAGAATAACTGATTACGCTTTTTTTTTATTATTAAACGCATATTATTATTAAACAGTAAGATTGAAATGTTTAAATTGGTTTCTGGTCATTTTGAAAACTTTGTACTCATTCAAAAAAAATTAGTATTATTAAACAAATTAAATTTTTTAAAGTTTATTTTTCCCTCTTTTATATTCAATTGTTGTATATTTTTAAAAATTAATTATTTAGGGTAAATTTTTAAAGAAATTAGCTTGAAAAAATAATTTTGGAAAAAAATTCATGTTTGCGCCGTTCTAAGACATAATCTACGAAATACGTTCTTATTTGCCACGATGTATATTTACCCGTAGCTTAATTTTTATCAATGGAATAATTTGTAGCACAAGTGTTTGTTTGCCACAATATATAATTACCCGTGGCATAAAACGTGGCACAAGTGCTTGTTTGCCACGGTATATATTTACCTGTGGCACAAGTGCTTGTTTGCCACAATGTACAATTGCCCGTGGCATAATTCGTGGCATAAGTGCTTGTTTGCCACAGTTTATATTTACCCGTGGCGTAATTCGTGGCACAAGTACTTGTTTGCCACGGTTTTTGTTTACCCGTGGCATAAATTTTAGCAAGCATTTTAATAATTTCTTTAAATCTATTTTTCCCGTGGCAAGATCAAAACTTGCCACGAATTTGCAATTCCCGTGGCATAATTAGTGGCACAAGTAATGAAATGTAGTAGTATCTACCCAAACTCTCACGATAAACTTCTATCTTCAGGAAATTTCTAAATGAATTTGAAAACACAGGGCGTCAAAGATAGGAACCACTGGCTCTGATACCACCTGTAACACCCCTGAATTTCCGACCCTCTGAACGGAACCAAAATAGAAAGAGAACGGAGGAAATTCGGGTGTTACATTTAAAATAAAATAAAATAGGGGATAAGGTTTAAGTTTGATTAAAGAGGTTATAGAAAAACTTTCAAACAAAATCCTACGGAAATTTCGGCAGCATTTGCCTTGGAATTTCACACACCAAGAGGATTAAACAATAAGAGAAAATCATCATAAAGAAGAGGCACCAATAACCTCATAACAAAGATCACGGCGGAAGAGACATCGCCAAATCCTCTGTCGACATGCTAAGCATGGATCGTGGTTCCGTGTCGACGCTTGCGTTTTAGAAAGACTTAGTACTTTAAAATCATGCAAGTTGCTACGCAGCGGAGATAACTTATACATCAAGGAGGACAATTGCCTCAAGCCAAAAACATACACGATTTCAATTAAAAAAAAATACATGTAGCGTCAAAATAGTTAGAACATGGCACGCGTCAAGGTTCTCACTCAAATTCCCCCCCATATGCAATGCAAGGAAACTCCAAAACCTGCAAGATCTATCTATGATACCCCTACTGCTCAACGTAAAGTCATAGACCAACGTGTCATAGCAGGGCCATCAAAGACAAGCCATCAACAAGGAAACAAACAGTACACTTCAGTAACTAATAACAAGTTATGTATATATAACCAACAATCAAATACAACAAACGAGGTGGGGAAGACACCCCCAATGTGTAAGCATCTACTCCATCTATATTCTCAATTCTATATACTTCACAATGTCTTCACCGTTTTCTATCTCTTCATTAATTCCATATATCCTCTTATGTGACTAGAGGCCACCATATTGGGGTTTGCAAGACCACATGGCAACACCTCAGCCAAGGACGGTGACGGCCATGCCGGCGCCAATGGCAAAGTATGATCATACCCCCGTACAGCGACCATATATAGACGGTCCATGCCTCCGGGAACAAATCCAGCTGGGGTACCAATCTAGTGGAGTCACAGAAAATATCCAACTTAATGTCTCTTCAAATAAGGGGACTTATTCCCATTTCAATCTCATACAATCCTTCTAATCTTGCGATATCAGAACTCATTCTCTACTATGTCTACGGCTGATTCCCACTAGTAGCACTAACTTAATAATATTTAATAGCAGTTCATATCCAACATAGCTCATATAATATTGCTACGCAGAGAAAACATATTCAAGATATAAGAATTAGCTACTGCGTGTACTTACCTACAGTGTTGGCCCATTTGAGTTTTGATGATGACTTAACTTTTATAAACAAACATATTTGCGTTTTGAGATTGTTTTGATAGGTTATATATCCGATCCGTAAAAGATCGTCGATGGAACCTTAAAGAAGTTATAAAAGAACATTGCTACATATCCAACAATTTTTTTTTTTTTTCTTTTCTTTTGACGTACCAGCTGGGGTACAAAACACTTGTTTAGTATGCTACTCACCATCCTTATTATTCCTCATATACATTACCCTTCATTCTCATGGTCTATAATGGTCATTGTGTGCATATCTTGATTCATGTTTTGGCATTGACTTGCTTAGTTTGCTGCTTACTATCTTAATTTGTCTAATGCTTGCCTTAAAGCTGTGGCTTGATACAACCCCTACTTTTTGATTGTTGTCAAAAGGGGGAAGAAGGCAACAAACTTAAGCTGTGTCTTGTGAATGCTTATCTTTTACTTAGTCTTAATCTTTTTGTTTCTCTGTTTAAATGAACTCATGATTAATGCTTAGTATGCTTATGCTCATTTGATAATCACTTTGTTTATGATTCATCGTTGCTAGTCACTTTGAGCTATCTTAACTTCTTACAACCTCATAATATTGAAATTCTTAATTTATTGTGTTATTGTGTGTTATTGTGGTTCTTAATTTATTTTTTATCTTTATAACTTTTGTTTTGTTTATATTTTTATGTTTAAATTTTGAAAAATTTCGAAAAAGTTTTTAAAATTTATTAGAGTAATACGTTTTCTTGGAGTTTAGTAAATTATTTGTAACGATTTGATTTGCTAAAAATGTTTGGACTTGTGATTAATCTCTAGCATGTTCAAAGTATTTGTTTTACCTTATATGTATTACTTAAGTTTGTTTATAAAGTTTGACATCATCAAAAAGGTGGAATTTGTTGGCCCATTTGAGTTTTGATGATGACTTAACTTTTATAAACAAACATATTTGCGTTTTGAGATTGTTTTGATAGGTTATATATCCGATCCTTAAAAGATCGTCGATGGAACCTTAAAGAAGTTGTAAAAGAACATTGCTACTCTACGTCATATACTAGAAGGTATGGGACAGTTCAAAGATTAGTCAAAATCGAAGAATGTCCAAACGGAGACAACGCAGTGTTCCCACAGCAACCGGTCAGAGAATTGGTCAACGAATAATAAGAAAATAATTTTTAGTTTTATTTTTCTTTTATTTTGTTGTACGGTTGGATAAATTAGGAAAAGCACAAGAATTAACGGTAATTAGTTTAATTAACTTCTAAATATTAATTCCTAAAATATCTCCAAAAATTAGGATCTTGGCTATTTTTAGCTAAAAGACAAAAAAAGACTTGGAGTAACCTCAAGTACTCTTAACGGATAATGCCCAATAATCCCACATCATTAGATCATGGTTATGGCAAAACAAGATCTTAAATGGTATATAAATATTATTAACCGCGCACATGAGAATTTGAGAAGAATATTTTTGCAAAAAAATCATTCGAGTGCCCTAATACATTTCGTGAGATCCAAGATCAAGAAAAGGGAAATATTGAGTGTAATTAATTGCTAATTAATTCCAAAATATTTCCTTGTGCTATTCCTTGTTTGTTCATCCAAATTTTAGAGAATTTCTTTTGTATGGTTTTATGAGTGTGTAATTTAGACTTTGGGAAGTCTAAAAAAAGGAAAAGTGAGAATTTTATGTAAAAGAGAGAAGAGAGAAACGAGAAGAGAGAACTAGAGAAGGAGAAGAGAAGTTTAGGCCTAGAAGGAGAATAGAAGTTTTATGTAATAGAGAATTCTAATTACATAAAATTATAAGAGAAGTTGAAATCCCTAGTGGGTCGTGGCTTTCTTTCTTTGGCCAAGAAAGTTTTCCACGTTAAATCTTGGTGTTCTTTTTATATTTCTCTTTTATTGCCTTTAAGTATTTTTTCATTGAGAAATTCCGCAAGAAACAGGGCGAAAAAATACGATCTAAAGGCGACACAACAATTCACCCCCCCCTCTTGTTGCGTTCTATATCTCTAAGTGTTTCTACAATTGGTATCAGAGCCCTGTTCCTCATTTGATCAGGAAACCCTGAGAGCCGTATCTTGGTGTATTAGAAATGCTGAAAATGAACGAACGCATGGAAGAAGGTTATTCACTCAAAGATCCTATGTTTGATGAAAATTTTATACTAACTGGAAGAATAGGATGGAAATCTT
>JPXE02000144.1:12076-24783 GCA_000753965.2 Amaranthus hypochondriacus | reverse complement strand
CCCAAAAATCTATTATAAATATTCCCTTGGACATTAGAACAATTTCACCTTCATTATCAAATCTTTTCTAACATTCTTCTTATATCTTCTCTTCACAAAAATCTTACAAACTTAATACATTTATTATTAGTTAAAGAAATTCAAGAAGATGGAGTTTAGAACACTCTTTATTTAGCTAAGTCATCATCATTTTGGAGCATTATTGGGTTATTATTTTGAGTACATAATGTATCATTATTTTTAAAGTTGGGATTTATTTATTTTGGGAGCTTAGAAGATCATCATTATTTTGGGAGCTTGGATTAATTATCTTTGGAGCATTATTATCTATTTTGGAGGGTCTTATATCTTATTATTTTCCTAATTAGTACTTAGTACTAATCCTGGTCACTACTACATTTCATTACTTGTGCCACTAATTATGCCACGGGAATTGGAAATTCGTGGCAAGTTTTGATCTTGCCACGAGAAAAATAGATTTAAAGAAATTATTAAAATGCTTGCTAAAATTTATGCACGGGTAAACAAAAACTGTGGCAAACAAGTACTTGTGCCACGAATTACGCCACGGGTAAATATAAACTGTGGCAAACAAGCACTTGTGCCACGAATTATGCCACGGGCAATTGTACATTGTGGCAAACAAGCACTTGTGCCACAGGTAAATATATACCGTGGCAAACAAGCACTTGTGCCACGTTTTATGCCACGGGTAATTATATACTGTGGCAAACAAACACTTGTGCTACAAATTATTCCATTGATACAAATTAAGCTACGGGTAAATATACATCGTGGCAAATAAGAACGTATTTCGTAGATTATGTCTTAGAACGGCGCAAACATGAATTTTTTTCCAAAATTATTTTTTCAAGCTAATTTCTTTAAAAATTTACCCTAAATAATTAATTTTTAAAAATATACAACAATTGAATATAAAAGAGGGAAAAATAAACTTTAAAAAATTTAATTTGTTTAATAATACTAATTTTTTTTGAATGAGTACAAAGTTTTCAAAATGACCCAGAAACCAATTTAAACATTTCAATCTTACTGTTTAATAATAATATGCGTTGAATTTCGCAAAAAAATTAGTATTATTATTATTAAACAAATTTTCGAAATCTTGTACTCATTCATATCATTTATTTTTCGCTAATCTTGAAGGAAGAGGGAAATAAATAAAAAAGCGTAATCAGTTATTCTCATTCAATATTTTCGCAAAAAAAAAAAATCAAGAACGGTTCTTCCTTCAAGATTTCCATCAGTACTCTTCACCCTGAATTTCGATCAGTTCTTCACCCTGAATTTCGATCAGTTCTCTTCTTTCAACAGTATTTTCGATCAGTTTTAAGTGTCAATTTCGATCATCTTTCAACATTGATTTCGGTAAGTTCTTCATTCTGAATCTCGATTTGTTCTTAGCATCTTTAATCAGTAATTTCGATTAGATCATCTTCAACCATAATTTCAATCTGTTCTTGGCATTTCAACAGATTTTGATCAGATCTTCCACCATAATTTCAATCTATTCTTGGCATCTTTCAACAGATTTCGATCAGACATCGTTAATTGCTCACAATTTCGATTTGTTCTTCGTAATTTCAGCGGTAATTTCTTTGTCTATTCATTTCAATCTGTTCTTGGCATCTTTCTAAATTATTCCACGTTTTGCAAGGTTATACTCCACGATTTCTGTCTCCAATTTCATTACTTTCTCTCTCTAATTACATTGAATTGGTTGAATGACATTTATCTGTTTGGTAGTGAAAAAAATCTCACATTGTTTCATCAATTTTGCTCTTTACTTCATTCCCTTTTGCATTCTGATTGAATCCCATTTCTAGTATTGTTTCTATTACTAATTGCATAACTGAATTCCTGCTCTTCGCTTCTCCTGTAGGCAGTAGGTAAAATCCCTCTTTTTGATTTTTCCATTGTTATGTATTTCTTATTGTGCTAATTTGTGTTGTTAATGGATTTATTTTGTGGGTTTTGGTTAATTTTGTAGATTAAGCTGAATTTGTCAATTTGAGTGTTAAATTAGCGTTCTTGATCTTGTTTGTGAATTGGGTTTTTTGATTATGTTCTGGTTTTGGTGTCTTAATGTTGGTTTTCGTTTTTCTGGGTTTTACTAAACCATTTTGGGTTGCTTCTTGTTGTGTAAAAGTCTCTCATTATTCATTTCGATCTGTTCTTGCTTATACAGCCTGATCTTTATGATTAAGCTTGCGCTTTTTATTTATACGTGTTGATTTTATGTTGTTTTTATGTGGGGTGAAGAATTTAGAACAATATGTTTTGATTTTATGAACATGAATAACACTAATTTATGATGTATGAAAAATATATCTTTATTTCCGTAACTGAATGTTTTGTATTTTTCTTATTTAGTTATCAGTCTACATATTAATGCATGGATAACTCAGATATTTTAAAGAAGAGGTTAGAATGGATGAAATGTGATGATAGGACAAGTGATTTATTTTTAAACGGAGTTAAGGAGTTTCTTAATTTTGCTTTTGGTGAATTGAAGGATAATGATTACAAAGATGAAGAGGAGGTTAAATTACCTTGCCCTTGTAATCGATGCAATAATAGTAAACATAAGACCAAAGATGAAATATTTAGTGATTTGTTACTTAATGGAATTGTTCGAGGATATGTGCGTTGGATTTATCATGGCGAATTTGAACCATCAAAGAAAAGAAATAGAAATCAATTAGGAGATGATGACAATGATGATATACTTAGAATGATCTACGACAAAAGTGGGCCGGCCTTCTTTGGTGAAAGTTCAAATGTGGAACATGATGATGAGGGACAATTTGGTGAAGATGATCCAATTGTTCATGAATATGTAAAGGGCACAAATGAGGCAAAGTTATTTAACAATTTGATGAAAAATGCTGAAAAACCATTGTACCCAGAGTGTGACAAATACTCGAAACTATCCTTTGTTTTAAAATTATTTCAAATCAAATGTATGGATGGAATGACTAATAAAGCTTTTACCAGTAATCTGAAAATGTATAAGGATGTTTTACCGGAAGGTGCAGATATCCCACAAAATTATTATGAAGCAAGAAAAATGATTACTGATTTAGGCTTTGACTATGAGAAAATTGAGGCATGTGAAAATGACTGTATGCTTTTCTTGAAAGAAAATGCTAAACTTGAAAAGTGTAGTATTTGTGATACCAAGCGTAATACGAATTCTCCAAAAGTGCTTCGTTATTTTCCACTAAAACCAAGTTTGCAAAGGCTGTTTATGTCATCTAAAACTGCAAGTGACATGAGATGGCATGCTGAAACTAGAGTTAAGGAGGAAGGAGTCTTTACGCATCCAGCAGATGGCAAAGCATGGAAACATTTTGATGAGAATCATCATTCCTTTGCCTTAGATTCTCGGAATGTTAGGTTAGGTCTAGCAAGTGATGGGTTTAATCCATTTAATGGACTACAAAACAACTATAGCATATGGCCGGTAGTACTTGTTGTGTATAATTTGCCTCCATGGATGTGTATGAAGCAACCTTTTACTATATTAGCTCTATTGATTCCTGGGAAGAGCGCTCCTGGAAATAACATTGATGTATACTTACAACCTTTGATAGAGGAATTAAAAGAGTTATGGGAATTGGGGCTAAGACATATGATGCTTTTAGAGATGAATATTTTCAAATGCGTGTTGCATTATTATGGACCATTAATGATTTTCCAGCTTATGCAAACTTGTCTGGGTGGTCTACGAAAGGCTATAAGGCATGTCCGATATGTATGAATGATACCCTTTCTCTTTGGCTACCAAATTTTGGAAAATGTTGTTATATGGATCATCGTTGCTTCTTGCCTATTGATCATAGATGGAGAGATAGTAAATCTTTTAATGGAAAAAAAGAAAGAAGAGGCCCCCCTAGAGAGTTATCTGGTGATGAAATTTTGGTTCAACTTAGGGAGTTTCAAGGTATGTTATATGGAAAAAAAACACCACAACCCAAGAGAGATGATAATTGGAAGAAAATGAGTATCTTTTTTGAATTGCCATATTGGAGTTCCCTTTTGCTTTGTCATAACCTTGACGTAATGCATATTGAAAAGAATGTGTGTGATAACATCCTAGGTACTCTCCTTGATATCGAAGGAAAGACCAAGGATACCCTCAAAGCTAGACATGATCTGAATTATGTGAAACGTATGAAGCATCTTTCTCCAAAGTTGATTGGTGGAAAATGGCATATTCCTCCAGCACCGTACACACTCTCTAAGACTGAAAAGGAAAAAGTATGCAAGTTTTTTGCGGATTTAAAAGTTCCCGATGGGTATTCATCTAATATTTCAAAATGCATAAACCTCAGTAAGCGTAAGATATCAGGCCTTAAAACCCATGATTGCCATATGATTCTTGAACAATTTTTGCCACTTGCTATTCGTGGAGTATCACCTCCTAAAGTATACGAGTCAATAACTCGTTTAAGCAATTTTTTCAGAGATCTATGCTCATAGACACTAAAGGTAAAAGATTTAGACAGACTTGAAAGTGAAATCGTTATGACATTATGTGAATTGGAAAAGATTTTCCTTCCTTCATTTTTCGATGTGATGGTGCACTTGTGTGTACATCTCGTAAAAGAGGCGAAATTGGGTGGCCCTGTTCAGTATCGCTGGATGTATCCAATCGAAAGGTATTTATTGCAATAAGTAAATTATAATAGTTTTCGTTCAATTGAACATTTCATGAATATATATTTATTACTTTGTAGGCTTATGCGCAAATATAAGTTTTATGTTCGAAATAAGAATAGACCTGAAGGTTCGATTGCAGAGGGCTATATTGTCGAGGAGTGCATGCTTTTTTGCTCAAAGTATCTTCATGATATCGAAACAAAGTTTAACCAATTAGAAAGGAATGCAAATGTTGATTTAGTTGATGACTACCAAGGTTTATCCATATTTGCCCCATTGGGTAGTCCTTTAGGGAAGGGAAAATGTAGATCTCTTACTGAAGAAGAGTTACACCAAGCTAGAGAGTATGTTCTCAAGAATTGTGATGAAGCACAAACATATTTGAAGTAAGTGCACATCTTTTGATTATTTTTAACCATGTAAATATTTTACCCTTTAATATATCCTTATTTTATTTTCTTTTATTATTGAAGAGAGTATGAGGAAGGAGTGTTCAATAAAGATTTCATTGAATGGTTTTGTGATCGGGTGAGTAAATTACATAACCTTGTATTTTTTTGATTATCTATTCAAAAATAAATGATTCCAGCCTATGTGTATTTGAGCTAGGTCACCGATATGCCTTATGAAGGTGATGATCAAGTGATGAATGGTTTACAAACTCTGGCTATGGGTCCGTTGAAAGGTGTTCGATGTTTTAATGGTTATCTTGCAAATGGCTTTAGATTTCATACTCTAGAATTACAAAAGAAGAGAATGTATCAAAACAGTGGTGTCATGGTGAAAGGCACTAGTGGAGATAAAGAACAAGATTACTTTGGAATTTTAACGGACATAATTGAACTACAATATTTAAATGAAAAGCGACTGATATTGTTTCGTTGTGATTGGTGGGATACTCACAAGATTGGTAGAGGCATAAAAATAGACAAATATGGTATTATTAGTGTTAATAAGCGATGTCACTTGCGCACTAATGAGCCTTTTGTTCTCATGTCTCAAGCAAAACAAGTCTTTTATGTTAATGATGGATTTGATCCAAATTGGCTTGTTGTCGTGAAATCCCAACCAAGGCATCATTATAACGTGCTTGAAAAAGAAATTGTTGAAGATGAGGAGGCAATACAAATTTTAGAACCAAATTCATCTAAAAGTGCGGAAGTGGAAGAGATTGATGATACACCTATTGTAGTAAGAGATGATATTGACGATGTGGTTGTAGATGCTACTGCAGTAAATCAACCAAAAGATTTGAATGCAAATTGCAATGAAGATTCCTCTTCTGATGATGACCTTAATTATAGTGTTGAAAGTGAGGATGATAGTGATGACGATATCGACATTGCTTGATAATAGTTTTTATATTTCTAATTGAACTTAAGATTTGTTGATGCTATTTCAGTTTTTCATGATACTATTGATTTGTTTAGAAATTAATTAGTTTACGTCACATATGATTTGTCTTGCAAAGCGAGGTATTATTTGGTATCTGTGTTGTTTACATACTATGATATCCTATTTGAAAATTTGATTTTTTTTATGTTTGTTCTTATCTTTAGTTTATTGTGGGTCTACTATGTCGATTATTTGCATTTGTTTTTAATCTAACCCTGGCGCAACAGCTAAAAAATGACTAGAGAAAAAACCTTTGACAACGTTAATGCGCCAATGAATGAGTATGAAAGAAAGAGATTTATGACAATTCAAGCAAATATGGAAAAAATGAAGAACTTAGGTATCAAACGTATTGTCTCCTCAATGGCAAGTATGGTTGAAAGTACTAAAGAGAGGAGAAGAAAACGAAAATCACAAGATGATGTTGATGAAGTTGATGAATACATTCCCAATGAAAAAGATCTTAGAGAAGCTGAACTTGAGAAAGGAACTGATCATACAATTTTGAGAAAGGTAATTATATATTGTCGTATTATTTTTTTTACACTGATCTATCCATCATAATAGCCAATGTCTATACCTGATCCCATTTACTCAGGATATCGATGAGGAGATTAAAAGAGGAAGTAGAAAGGGGAAATGCATTCCACCAATGCGGTTAGCCAAGATTCTCAAAAAGAATAAGATTACAAAACAATCAACAGGAGTTGATAAAGAAAGGGAGATAATCAATGACACGGATGAGCAAATTGGAGAGAATAATGATGCAGATGCAGACCATGATATAGGTATATTGATGCAAATAACTTTAGTTTGTAATTACATAAGATTTGTTGATGATTTTTATTATGTGATATGCAACACTTTTTATGCCTGTTTTTTAATCATTATTTTAGACAATCCCAAAGATGTAGTGTCTGATAATGAAAGGGAGATAAACATTGACGCGGATAAGCAATATGAAGAAGAGTTTGCATTAGATAATACATCTCTCGATAAAGTTGAGGGTGCCCTTGTTAATATTGAAGGGGAGCTAAACGTTTCAGGTGACTTATTCATACTTTTCCTTGTATAACACCCTTTTCACATATAAAACCAATTGAATTATGAAATGAATTTTTCTACCTTTTCAGCAAATATCGCTAAGAAATCGAGGGGAATTGTCTATTGTAGAAAGCTTACATCATTACCTCCGGGTGAAAAACTTAATGTGGAGTTTGATGAGGATGGAAATCCAATTGGTCCACACGCTTCATTATACTCTTCTTTCTTGGGCGTCCAAGTACGAAATCGTTCAGTTTGTCCTATACAAGTCAATACTTTTGAAGATTTCAAACCAGAAACTCTAGACCATTTATGGTCTTGTATTATGGTAATAATTCTGTAAAGTAAGATATAATATATATATTGCAAATGTTTTTTGATTTTGAAAAATAACATATTCATGAAAATCAGGAGAAGTGCTCATTTGATGATCCAGAGTTAAGGAGGGAGCATGTCATAAGACATGCAAGACGATTATTTAGAGATAGCAGGCACAAAATAAAGAGAAAATATTTTGACAATCCAAACTTGACGACAAAAGAACAACGCTTGAAAAATAGGCCTCCTAATATGCTAAAACAAGATTGGAAATACTTAGTTGATTATTGGAGTGATCCTAAATTCAAGGTATTATCACTTGTCAATCAAGATTATAATTAAATTTTATTATAATTATTGATTATACATTATATTTATTTTTGTATGTTTCAGGAGAAGAGTGCTAAAGCAAGTAATAATAGATCTTGTCAGAAGATGCCTCATTATAATGGAACCAAAAGTTTTGCGCGTACTCGTCAAGAAATTGTAAGTAAATCATAATATCACATTTTAGAAATCATTGTCCTTTTTTGATGATATGATTTTACTTTGTTGTGAATATAGATGAAAAATAAGGGGACATGTTCAAGACTTGATGTGTTAATAGAGTCTCGTAAGAGAAAATCGAAAAACCAAGTAAATGGAGACACCTTAGCTAACAATACACATGCAATTGTAAGTTAAAATTTTTGTAGCTAGCATCTATTCTTAAATTGTACGTACCTTGATACATTATTTAACTTGTTTACATCTGTAATAAGGACGAGGTGAATAGTTTAAAGGAGCAAAGAGAACAAGGAATTATTGAAAAATCAGATGAACAAATCTTTCAAGAGGTTCTTGGTAAAGACACTCATGGATATTTACGTGCTTATGGACCTGGTAGAAGTATAACCAAACATTTTCATGTGAAGCCTTCTCGATTGGATCTTAGTCAAGAGATTAATGAAATAAAAAGCACAGCTGAAAAAGCAATTCAAGAAGCTAATAAAAAGGCAGAAGAGGCTATGAAAGAAGTTGAAAACGCAAAAAAGGAAGCTGAGATCTTAAGGAATGAGGTTAATCAGAAACTTTCCTCAAATAATAAGGCTTTACAATTGATTTTACAAGCTTATGGGATAAACTCTGAGACTAACTGGGTAGAAAGTGACAATTCATCAAATTAATGTAAGTATTTGCATATTCTTACTTTTTTTAATTAATGCTCCTATGTCATTGTGATTTTGTGAATTAGTACTATTGTGAGTTGTGATTTGTGGAATGTTAGTACGTTATTGCGAATGTGTTTGGTTAATTGGTAATGTGAATTGTGACTTGTTGGAGTTTGTTGTTTGGATGGTATGATCCGAGAGGTATAGAACTTGATTTGTTAAATGTGTATTTATATCTGGAGTAAGGAGTTTGTTTTTATCTTATTTTTGGACCCATGCTTATGAATTATAAGGTCTCCTAGATTCAACATTCGTGATTATAGTTGTCCCCCAACATTCCCCCATCCACCATTCATTTCAATTTGTTGAAATTACTTAGTGTTAAAATGAAGAGGGATCTTTTTTGTTAAATTTAAACTTGATCATATTCGTCTAATTGATGGCGGCTACACCAATTTGACTTGCATGCTCAATATTTGTGTTTGGTTTCTTCTAGAAATTTAAAGGAAATGATTTAGTTATTCTTTTATGATTTTTTGTATATAGACTTATGAATTGTGGTCTTACGAATTATAATTTTCTATTTTTTGTTTGTAGGTAAATGGATTTGTATTCTAAAAGCCAAAGATGTTATATCAATGCAGTAGAGTTGAGACAAATATACTCATGTTTTACAAGGAAGACGATTTATATATATTAGTTTTAAAATGTTGTGTTTAATTAGTGAATAGGTTTTTACTTACAACTATATGTATACTTATGTTTACTTTTTACAAAGGATCATGTATTACAAATTTGTTGTTACCATTCAAACCTCATTACTAGTTGAATTTTCATACAAATAGTATACTTAATTATCTACAAATTTAATTGTATGAATGAATTGTAGCCTCGTGTTGTGATGTGGTATACGAGTATGATTAGTCACGAGTTAATTTACGTGACAAAAGATTATGATTCGCCACGGGTAAACACATGTGGCAGAAGAATATGATTAACCACGGGTAAATGTTTGTGGCAAAAGAAGAATATGATTAGCCACGGGTAAGTGCATGTGGCAGAAATAAATGATTAGCTACGGGTTATACCTGTGGCAGAAGAGTATAATTAGCCACAGGATCTCCCGTGGCAAATTTAATTTTTTTTGCCACAACCTTGATTTTCCCGTGGCAACAATCTAGCCACGATCACTTGTGCCACGGTAGTCACAAGTTTGAATTCCCGTGGCTAGGTAGCATAGCCACGGGAAATTCTTACTTGTGCCACGATTGCAACTGTGGCACAAGTGATGATTTGTAGTAGTGGCTGTTAGTATGGTATAACTTCTTACCCTACGCTTTATGTGGAATTTCACTTTATATTTACATTATAATATACAAAGTATGAAATATGTTGATTATGTTTAAGTAAGAAATTAGTTTGATGAAATTATAATTAAGAATACATTAAATATATTTATGCTAAAAGTATTTTAGTATGTTAATTTAGTAATCTTTAAACAAGTTTAGGAAGTTGGGTGAAAAATTATATTGTAGTGATATTAAGTATAATTTTTGTTATAAACTAGTGCTAGTATGTTTATGAGTTATTTGTTATATTAAAAATGTTACTATATTTAAGAACTTTTATGTTAAGAATTTTTATTAGTACGTTTACATTAGCCTTCAAACTAGTTTATAAGGTAATAAATTATTTTATGAACGTATATTTATAAAGTATGGTTATATTAAGAATGATGTTATTATAATTTAATTTAATGTATTAGTTTATCCTTAAAGTTATAGTAAATTTCTAAGTTATTGTGTAAAGTTTCTATTTTTTTATTAGTTGTGTTAAATATATATAAATTTAGGATTTAGTATAATAAATTAAGTGAAGTAATTTTTATTTTTAGTGAAAAGGCCCAAAAATATTAATTTGCCATTCGACCATTATCATATTAAAAATAAAAAGAGTTTGATTTTATTTTTTTTTAAAAAAATTTTTACAAGCTATATTTGTGACAATTTTAAAACACATTATAAAAACTTAATTTTGAGAAATTCTTATAAGTTATTAAATATTAAAGTGATTTTCTTGAATATATGAGCTTTCATAATAAAAAGAAACTTTATGGCATTTAATTACTATGTAGTACAAAATATTTTATTTGCGAATTATTTAACCAAAATTTATATAAAAAGATGTAAAAGTAATTTTTTAATTAGTAAACTTGCCTCTTAAACTATGTGTGAAATATTGATTTTTGTGAATAGTTTTATTTGTTTTATAACTCGAATGTGGATTTTGCGAATCTAATAAAGTTTACTTGTTTTTTTCCAAACTTGAAATGATTATTTTTGGTGAACTTGTTGAATTTGTAAACTTATTCAATGGATGCAATTTTAACTTAAATTTTAATTGGAATATTTGATTTGGTGAAAAGAATAAATGTTTATTTGTTTTAAAGTAGAAAATGTTGATTTTGAGAACTTATTTCAAGAACAATAGATTTTAGTAGCTACTTGTGGAAAATACTAATTTGAAGACTATTAATAAAATATTAAATTAATTAATTTATTAGTGTGAATTTAGTGAGCTGTTAAAATAAAGTTATAAATAAAATATAATGTGTAAAAAATTAAGTAATGAGCATATAAAGACATAAAGCTAATTAAACAATATGATCAAGAATTATATCAAATAAATAAATAAAGTTACCACCTAGGTTGGTCAAAGTCAAATTTCAAAGTTAACTTGTAGTAATAAAAAAATGTGATGCACTTGTGTGAATGAGTATTGATTGCATGACCGTGATAGTAAGGTAATGTCGAACCATGGACCGGCATGTAAAATTCCGGCGTCCGTGTTGGCCGGCACGTAAAATGCGGTGTAAGACAGGGGGTTCGCTACTTATCCTGTGGAGCTCGAGCATAAACATTGTATTGGAGGGGTGACGACTCCCACCACAGTTAGGGTTTAGGGCTACGTCCTCACCTAACCACACCCTTACATATATCAGGTGTCATATTGTTGTGCTTGTTGATTAGTGATGAACTTGATTAGTGTTTATCCTATGAATCATGGTACGGTTATGAGTATTAACCAAATGAACTTACTTGAGTGTCAAGATTACCAAATTGTATAAGTGGCAGTAACGTACTTCTGTCAGGATTGAGAATAGTATCTTAATTACTTAAAAGTATGGAACAGTAAAAGAATATAATAAAAGTATACAGTGGTGTCAATTAATTTGAAGTTCGCAGTTAAATTATTATTTTGTAAATGTAGTGAATAATTTCATATTTTGAGTTGGATAGGATGTTATGCTCGGCGTTACGCTGACCGATTCAATCGGGTGTCATCCGTATCATGGATGGTAGCATTTTGCAGGATTTAGTTTCAGGTTCCGATCCAGCCTGCCGCAATTATTATTTATCGAGAACTTAGCTACTTTTTGTGTCTTTATTTATGACTTGATGTTGATGTAATTTTACTTTTTTAAATTTTTAGCAAACGATGTTTCTTATCGGATGTAATATTTACTTTTATTTAAAATAGTTTTAGTTTTATGATATAAAGTTTTTAACAGTTCAACATTTTAAGACTTCCGCATATATTTTTTGTATAAACATTATTATTAAATATTAATTACGTATCGAGATTGGCATCTGTTACAGCGAGTTTCCCCAACAGCTGCAATATTCCAAACTTTGAGATTCCGAATACCAAGGCCACCCACATTCTTAGGCCTGCACACATGTTTCCAATTAACCTTGCCAGCAGAATCATTGTTGTGAACACCAAACCGCATATAAGAATGACAAATAGCATTAATCCGCTTGATGACCAATTTAGGGAGAATGAATAGCTGACACAATAGGAGGTTATACCCATAAGAAGAGAAGTAACCAATTGAAGCCTAGCAGTATAGAACAAATTACGGGCATACCAGACTCTAATACGAGAAGTCATTTTGTCCACAAGAGCCTCACAATCAGTTGCAGAGATCTTCTTTGCTGTGAGAGGAATACCAAGGTATCTAAAAGGGATGGAACCCATTGGAAGTTGTACGTTGTAGGCAAAATGAGCACGAAACTCTAAGGGCACCCTACCAAGATGGATGGCTGATTT
>JPXE02000144.1:0-11576 GCA_000753965.2 Amaranthus hypochondriacus | reverse complement strand
ATTTCCAATCTTGTTTTAGCATATTAGGAGGCCTATTTTTCAAGCGTTGTTCTTTTGTCGTCAAGTTTGGATTGTCAAAATATTTTCTCTTTATTTGTGCCTGCTATCTCTAAATAATCGTCTTGCATGTCTTATGACATGCTCCCTCCTTAACTCTGGATCATCAAATGAGCACTTCTCCTGATTTTCATGAATATGTTATTTTCAAAATCAAAAAACATTTGCAATATATATATTATACATTACTTTACAGAATTATTACCATAATACAAGACCATAAATGGTCTGGAGTTTCTGGTTTGAAATCTTCAAAAGTATTGACTTGTATAGGACAAACTGAACGATTTCGTACTTGGACGCCAAGAAAGAAGAGTATAATGAAGCGTGTGGACCAATTGGATTTCCATCCTCATCAAACTCCACATTAAGTTTTTCACCCGGAGGTAATGATGTAAGCTTTCTACAATAGACAATTCCCCTCGATTTCTTAGCGATATTTGCTGAAAAGGTAGAAAAATTCATTTCATAATTCAATTGGTTTGTATATGTGAAAAGGGTGTTATACAAGGAAAAGTAAGAATAAGTCACCTGAAACGTTTAGCTCCCTTCAATATTAACAAGGGCACCCTCAACTTTATCGAGAGATGTATTATCTAATGCAAACTCTTCTTCATATTGCTCATCCGCGTCAATGTTTATCTCCCTTTCATTATCAGACACTACATCTTTGGGATTGTCTAAAATAATGATTAAAAAACAGGCATAAAAAGTGTTGCATATCACATAATAAAAATCATCAACAAATCTTATGTAATTACAAACTAAAGTTATTTGCATCAATATACCTATATCATGGTCTGCATCTGCATCATTATTCTCTCCAATTTGCTCATCCGTGTCATTGATTATCTCCCTTTCTTTATCAACTCCTGTTGATTGTTTTGTAATCTTATTCTTTTTGAGAATCTTGGCTAACCGCATTGGTGGAATGCATTTCCCCTTTCTACTTCCTCTTTTAATCTCCTCATCGATATCCTGAATAAATGGGATCAGGTATAGACATTGGCTATTATGATGGATAGATCAGTGTAAAAAAATAATACGACAATATATAATTACCTTTCTCAAAATTGTATGATCAGTTCCTTTCTCAAGTTCAGCTTCTCTAAGATCTTTTTCATTGGGAATGTATTCATCAACTTCATCAACATCATCTTGTGATTTTCGTTTTCTTCTCCTCTCTTTAGTACTTTCAACCATACTTGCCATTGAGGAGACAATACGTTTGATACCTAAGTTCTTCATTTTTTCCATATTTGCTTGAATTGTCATAAATCTCTTTCTTTCATACTCATTCATTGGCGCATTAACCTTGTCAAAGGTTTTTTCTCTAGTCATTTTTTAGCTGTTGCACCAGGGTTAGATTAAAAACAAATGCAAATAATCGACATAGTAGACCCACAATAAACTAAAGATAAGAACAAACATAAAAAAAATCAAATTTTCAAATAGGATATCATAGTATGTAAACAACACAGATACCAAATAATACCTCGCTTTGCAAGACAAATCATATGTAACGTAAACTAATTAATTTCTAAACAAATCAATAGTATCATGAAAAACTGAAATAGCATCAACAAATCTTAAGTTCAATTAGAAATATAAAAACTATTATCAAGCAATGTCGATATCGTCATCACTATCATCCTCACTTTCAACACTATAATTAAGGTCATCATCAGAAGAGGAATCTTCATTGCAATTTGCATTCAAATCTTTTGGTTGATTTACTGCAGTAGCATCTACAACCACATCGTCAATATCATCTCTTACTACAATAGGTGTATCATCAATCTCTTCCACTTCCGCACTTTTAGATGAATTTGGTTCTAAAATTTGTATTGCCTCCTCATCTTCAACAATTTCTTTTTCAAGCACGTTATAATGATGCCTTGGTTGGGATTTCACGACAACAAGCCAATTTGGATCAAATCCATCATTAACATAAAAGACTTGTTTTGCTTGAGACATGAGAACAAAAGGCTCATTAGTGCGCAAGTGACATCGCTTATTAACACTAATAATACCATATTTGTCTATTTTTATGCCTCTACCAATCTTGTGAGTATCCCACCAATCACAACGAAACAATATCAGTCGCTTTCCATTTAAATATTGTAGTTCAATTATGTCCGTTAAAATTCCAAAGTAATCTTGTTCTTTATCTCCACTAGTGCCTTTCACCATGACACCACTGTTTTGATACATTCTCTTCTTTTGTAATTCTAGAGTATGAAATCTAAAGCCATTTGCAAGATAACCATTAAAACATCGAACACCTTTCAACGGACCCATAGCCAGAGTTTGTAAACCATTCATCACTTGATCATCACCTTCATAAGGCATATCGGTGACCTAGCTCAAATACACATAGGCTGGAATCATTTATTTTTGAATAGATAATCAAAAAAAATACAAGGTTAGGTAATTTACTCACCCGATCACAAAACCATTCAATGAAATCTTTATTGAACACTCCTTCCTCATACTCTCTTCAATAATAAAAGAAAATAAAATAAGGATATATTAAAGGGTAAAATATTTACATGGTTAAAAATAATCAAAAGATGTGCACTTACTTCAAATATGTTTGTGCTTCATCACAATTCTTGAGAACATACTCTCTAGCTTGGTGTAACTCTTCTTCAGTAAGAGATCTACATTTTCCCTTCCCTAAAGGACTACCCAATGGGGCAAATATGGATAAACCTTGGTAGTCATCAACTAAATCAACATTTGCATTCCTTTCTAATTGGTTAAACTTTGTTTCGATATCATGAAGATACTTTGAGCAAAAAAGCATGCACTCCTCGACAATATAGCCCTCTGCAATCGAACCTTCAGGTCTATTCTTATTTCGAACATAAAACTTATATTTGCGCATAAGCCTACAAAGTAATAAATATATATTCATGAAATGTTCAATTGAACGAAAACTATTATAATTTACTTATTGCAATAAATACCTTTCGATTGGATACATCCAGCGATACTGAACAGGGCCACCCAATTTCGCCTCTTTTACGAGATGTACACACAAGTGCACCATCACATCGAAAAATGAAGGAAGGAAAATCTTTTCCAATTCACATAATGTCATAACGATTTCACTTTCAAGTCTGTCTAAATCTTTTACCTTTAGTGTCTTTGAGCATAGATCTCTGAAAAAATTGCTTAAACGAGTTATTGACTCATATACTTTAGGAGGTGATACTCCATGAATAGCAAGTGGCAAAAATTGTTCAAGAATCATATGGCAATCATGGGTTTTAAGGCTTGATATCTTACGCTTACTGAGGTTTATGCATTTTGAAATATTAGATGAATACCCATCGGGAACTTTTAAATCCGCAAAAAACTTGCATACTTTTTCCTTTTCAGTCTTAGAGAGTGTGTACGGTGCTGGAGGAATATGCCATTTTCCACCAATCAACTTTGGAGAAAGATGCTTCATACGTTTTACATAATTCAGATCATGTCTAGCTTTGAGGTTATTCTTGGTCTTTCCTTCGATATCAAGGAGAGTACCTAGGATGTTATCACACACATTCTTTTCAATATGCATTACGTCAAGGTTATGACGAAGCAAAAGGAACTCCAATATGGCAATTCAAAAAAGATACTCATTTTCTTCCAATTATCATCTCTCTTGGGTTGTGGTGTTTTTTTTTCCATATAACATACCTTGAAATTCCCTAAGTTGAACCAAAATTTCATCACCAGATAACTCTCTGGGGGGCCTCTTCTTTCTTTTTTTCCATTAAAAGATTTACTATCTCTCCATCTATGATCAATAGGCAAGAAGCAACGATGATCCATATAACAACATTTTGGTAGCCAAAGAGAAAGGGTATCATTCATACATATTGGACATGCCTTATAGCCTTTCGTAGACCACCCAGACAAGTTTGCATAAGCTGGAAAATCATTAATGGTCCATAATAATGCAACACGCATTTGAAAATATTCATCTCTAAAAGCATCATATGTCTTAGCCCCCAATTCCCATAACTCTTTTAATTCCTCTATCAAAGGTTGTAAGTATACATCAATGTTATTTCCAGGAGCGCTCTTCCCAGGAATCAATAGAGCTAATATAGTAAAAGGTTGCTTCATACACATCCATGGAGGCAAATTATACACAACAAGTACTACCGGCCATATGCTATAGTTGTTTTGTAGTCCATTAAATGGATTAAACCCATCACTTGCTAGACCTAACCTAACATTCCGAGAATCTAAGGCAAAGGAATGATGATTCTCATCAAAATGTTTCCATGCTTTGCCATCTGCTGGATGCGTAAAGACTCCTTCCTCCTTAACTCTAGTTTCAGCATGCCATCTCATGTCACTTGCAGTTTTAGATGACATAAACAGCCTTTGCAAACTTGGTTTTAGTGGAAAATAACGAAGCACTTTTGGAGAATTCGTATTACGCTTGGTATCACAAATACTACACTTTTCAAGTTTAGCATTTTCTTTCAAGAAAAGCATACAGTCATTTTCACATGCCTCAATTTTCTCATAGTCAAAGCCTAAATCAGTAATCATTTTTCTTGCTTCATAATAATTTTGTGGGATATCTGCACCTTCCGGTAAAACATCCTTATACATTTTCAGATTACTGGTAAAAGCTTTATTAGTCATTCCATCCATACATTTGATTTGAAATAATTTTAAAACAAAGGATAGTTTCGAGTATTTGTCACACTCTGGGTACAATGGTTTTTCAGCATTTTTCATCAAATTGTTAAATAACTTTGCCTCATTTGTGCCCTTTACATATTCATGAACAATTGGATCATCTTCACCAAATTGTCCCTCATCATCATGTTCCACATTTGAACTTTCACCAAAGAAGGCCGGCCCACTTTTGTCGTAGATCATTCTAAGTATATCATCATTGTCATCATCTCCTAATTGATTTCTATTTCTTTTCTTTGATGGTTCAAATTCGCCATGATAAATCCAACGCACATATCCTCGAACAATTCCATTAAGTAACAAATCACTAAATATTTCATCTTTGGTCTTATGTTTACTATTATTGCATCGATTACAAGGGCAAGGTAATTTAACCTCCTCTTCATCTTTGTAATCATTATCCTTCAATTCACCAAAAGCAAAATTAAGAAACTCCTTAACTCCGTTTAAAAATAAATCACTTGTCCTCTCATCACATCTCATCCATTCTAACCTCTTCTTTAAAATAACTGAGTTATCCATGCATTAATATGTAGACTGATAACTAAATAAGAAAAATACAAAACATTCAGTTACGGAAATAAAGATATATTTTTCATACATCATAAATTAGTGTTATTCATGTTCATAAAATCAAAACATATTGTTCTAAATTCTTCACCCCACATAACAAACAACATAAAATCAACACGTATAAATAAAAAGCGCAAGCTTAATCATAAAGATCAGGCTGTATAAGCAAGAACAGATCGAAATGAATATTGAGAGACTTTTACACAACAAGAAGCAACCCAAAATGGTTTAGTAAAACCCAGAAAAACGAAAACCAACATTAAGACACCAAAACCAGAACATAATCAAAAAACCCAATTCACAAACAAGATCAAGAACGCTAATTTAACACTCAAATTGACAAATTCAGCTTAATCTACAAAATTAACCAAAACCCACAAAATAAATCCCATTAACAACACAAATTAGCACAATAAGAAATACATAACAATGGAAAAATCAAAAAGAGGGATTTTACCTACTGCCTACAGGAGAAGCGAAGAGCAGGAATTCAGTTATGCAATTAGTAATAGAAACAATACTAGAAATGGGATTCAATCAGAATGCAAAAGGGAATGAAGTAAAGAGCAAAATTAATGAAACAATGTGAGATTTTTTTCACTACCAAACAGATAAATGTCATTCAACCAATTCAATGTAATTAGAGAGAGAAAGTAATGAAATTGGAGACAGAAATCGTGGGAGTATAACCTTGCAAAACGTGGAATAATTTAGAAAGATGCCAAGAATAGATTGAAATGAATAGACAGAGAAATTACCGCTGAAATTACGAAGAACAAATCGAAATTGTGAGCAATTAACGATGTCTGATCGAAATCTGTTGAAAGATGCCAAGAATAGATTGAAATTATGGTGGAAGATCTGATCAAAATCTGTTGAAATGCCAAGAACAGATTGAAATTATGGTTGAAGATGATCTAATCGAAATTACTGATTAAAGATGCTAAGAACAAATCGAGATTCAGAATGAAGAACTTACCGAAATCAATGTTGAAAGATGATCGAAATTGACACTTAAAACTGATCGAAAATACTGTTGAAAGAAGAGAACTGATCGAAATTCAGGGTGAAGAACTGATCGAAATTCAGGGTGAAGAGTACTGATGGAAATCTTGAAGGAAGAACCGTTCTTGATTTTTTTTTTTTGCGAAAATATTGAATGAGAATAACTGATTACGCTTTTTATTTATTTTTCCCTCTTCCTTCAAGATTAGCGAAAAATAAATGATATGAATGAGTACAAGATTTCGAAAATTTGTTTAATAATAATAATACTAATTTTTTGCGAAATTCAACGCATATTATTATTAAACAGTAAGATTGAAATGTTTAAATTGGTTTCTGGTCATTTTGAAAACTTTGTACTCATTCAAAAAAAATTAGTATTATTAAACAAATTAAATTTTTTAAAGTTTATTTTTCCCTCTTTTATATTCAATTGTTGTATATTTTTAAAAATTAATTATTTAGGGTAAATTTTTAAAGAAATTAGCTTGAAAAAATAATTTTGGAAAAAAATTCATGTTTGCGCCGTTCTAAGACATAATCTACGAAATACGTTCTTATTTGCCACGATGTATATTTACCCGTAGCTTAATTTGTATCAATGGAATAATTTGTAGCACAAGTGTTTGTTTGCCACAGTATATAATTACCCGTGGCATAAAACGTGGCACAAGTGCTTGTTTGCCACGGTATATATTTACCTGTGGCACAAGTGCTTGTTTGCCACAATGTACAATTGCCCGTGGCATAATTCGTGGCACAAGTGCTTGTTTGCCACAGTTTATATTTACCCGTGGCGTAATTCGTGGCACAAGTACTTGTTTGCCACAGTTTTTGTTTACCCGTGGCATAAATTTTAGCAAGCATTTTAATAATTTCTTTAAATCTATTTTTCTCGTGGCAAGATCAAAACTTGCCACGAATTTCCAATTCCCGTGGCATAATTAGTGGCACAAGTAATGAAATGTAGTAGTGACCAAGGATTAGTACTAAGTACTAATTAGGAAAATAATAAGATATAAGACCCTCCAAAATAGATAATAATGCTCCAAAGATAATTAATCCAAGCTCCCAAAATAATGATGATCTTCTAAGCTCCCAAAATAAATAAATCCCAACTTTAAAATAATGATACATTATGTACTCAAAATAATAACCCAATAATGCTCCAAAATGATGATGACTTAACTAAATAAAGAGTGTTCTAAACTCCATCTTCTTGAATTTCTTTAACTAATAATAAATGTATTAAGTTTGTAAGATTTTTGTGAAGAGAAGATATAAGAAGAATGTTAGAAAGATTTGATAATGAAGGTGAAATTGTTCTTATGTCCAAGGGGATATTTATAATAGATTTTTGGGCAATTTCTAGTAAATTGTATGAATAAGAAAGTTAGGAGTATGGAAGAAGGTTAACTTGTGTAAGTGGTTGGGAGTGTGTAAGTGTATGTGTAAGAGTTGGAGTGTAGAAGTAAAACTTGTAAGAGTTAGAGTGTGTAAGTAGATGTATAAGAGATGAAGTGTAGAAGGTTAGATTTTGAAGTAATGAACATCATGGGTTAAATAGAAATGATTTTGGTTCATCAAATTTTTATTCTAGTATGTACAAGTAAATATATAATTTAAAATAATGGGTAAGTTTGATCATGAAAATATGATAGTTTACTTGGAAAATTTTGCTTAAAACTATATTTAATGTTGATAAAAAAATATGGCTCTTTTTTAAATATAAAATAATTAAATTTAAATTTTAAGGTTAAATTGATAAGTAATAATGTTAGTTTTAAAGAAAAAAAAAACAAAACAAAACATTTTACAAAATCGTAAATTTAATAATAAAACCTTACTTTTCGTAATAAAATAATAAAATAATATTTTAGTGGTCATAAAAAACATTAAAAGAAAATATTATTTTAAACTTTAATATTTAAAAGAAATTACAAAATCGGAAACGGTTTAGGAATTAAAGATGATTAGAAATGAATAACCAAAGGATTAGGAATTTGAATTGAAAATTTAGAATAATTAATCGGAAGATTAATATTGAGATTTTTGAGTCTGTTACAACTCTTTCCTCCTTAAGATAGTTTCGTCCCGAAACTAGAACTTACCAAAAGGTTAGGGTATCGCTCTCTCAAGTCTGCTTCCTTTTCCTAAGTACCTTCCTTGACTCTATGTTTTGACTAGAAAACCTTGACTAACAAAATCTTAGAGTTCCTCAATTCTTTGACTCAAGTATCCAAAATCCTGATAAGTCTGTTCTCATATGCTAAGGACTCATTGATCTAAAGGGGTTGAGGGGTTAGCACATTTGATGGATCATGAATATACTTCCTGAACTGTGAAGCATGGACACATTATGAATTTTTATCGAACTCAAAGGTAAAGGCAATCATAATTAACTTATCTAACTCTTCTCAAAATTTCAAAAGATCCAATAACTCTCAGACTCAACTTTTCCTCTTTTTCTTATCTCAAAAGCATTAGTATCATTTTCCTCATCTCTAAGGATTAACTCAATAATCTAGTATGTTAGATTTTGTAGAATGTTAGTATCATTTTTATAGAATGTTAGATTTTGTAAGTAATGAACATCATGGGTTAAATAGAAATGATTTTGGTTCATCAAATTTTTAGTCTAGTATGTACAAGTAAATATATAATTTAAAATAATGGGTAAGTTTGATCATAAAAATATGATAGTTTACTTGGAAAATTTTGCTTAAAACTATATTTAAAGTTGATAAAAAAATATGGTTCTTTTTTAAATATAAAATAATTAAATTTAAATTTTAAGGTTAAATTGATAAGTGGTAATGTTAGTTTTAAAGAAAAAAAAACAAAACAAAACATTTTACAAAATCGTAAATTTAATAATATAACCTTACTTTTCGTAATAAAATAACAAAATATATTTTAGTGGTCATAAAAAACATTAAAAGAAAATATTATTTTAAACTTTAATATTTAAAAGAAATTACAAAATCGAAAACGGTTTAGGAATTAAAGATGATTAGAAATGAATAACCAAAGGATTAGGAATTTGAATTGAAAATTTAGAATAATTAATCGGAAGATTAATATTGAGATTTTTGAGTCTATTACACTCGCATGGCATATTACCGCCCTACGAGAGTTGCTTTGGGTTCGTTGGGTCCATGGGGTTTATACTAAGGGTGCTAACTGGGTTATCTTTAATCCCCCCGTACCGCAAGCTGGGCCTTAAGGAAACTCTGTGGGATCAAAGATAAGCTCAGTCACTTTATGGGCCTTATTGTGTATAGTATTCGGGAGGTGTATAAGGAATGTCTAGATCTAGGTCAACTTGTGCATTGGGATAAGTGGGTATGGCATCGGCTCAACACCCCAAGGGGGAGGTTTGTTTTGTGGCTTGCTATTCTTAGGATGCTTGCTACAAAAAACACGATTTTTCGTTTTGGAGTAGTCGCCAATGATCTATGCCCTTTGTGTTGGTCTTCGACGAAATCAGTTCATCACTTATTTTTCTTATGTCAGTAGAGTAAGCTTTCTCTACAGGGGGTTGAGTTTTGGCTTCATCTGAGATTGAGACTTACTACCACCCATAATGTTGATCCTCGCAAGTGGCGTGCTTCCAAAAGTAAAAGGCATGTTGCGGTGGTCAACATTTGCAGCTTGATCTACCACTTGTGGCAGACTCGTAATGAGGCTGTTTGGCAGTACAAGCTCAAACATCCTGATATTCTTCTAAGGAGTATTGTTTTTGAGGTGTAGCATCGCATGCGTTCTATTTCTTCTAGTTGTATTGATGCTTCTGTTTTGTAATGTTTTTTATGGCTGTTTTGCTGTTTGAACAATATTGTCAAACTCTGTTTACTTGGTTGCTTCCTTACTTCTGCATATGAAGAGTGGGGGTATGCAACCCTTCCTCGAAGGTGGGTGTGTTTTCCATACTGATGCAATGATAGAGTAAGGAGTGCTCCTTGTGTATGAGCTTTTGCTTTGATGAGTCCAAACGTTATCTTAAAGACCATATCGCTCATGACCCTTGCCTGTTCTCTTCCCTCCACCTAGCCCTTAAAAAGTAGGTGTTTGGCTCTATGGAGAGTGCTTACGTACACACTCTTTTAGTAAGAGTTGTAGGCATGCCAATGGCTCTGTGATTCTTGCCCCTACCTTAGATGATGATGCGATTCATGGTATCCCTCGTCCTTCAGCTTTGGCTAGTGCTTCTTCTTCGACAAACGAGCCTACCCCCTCGGAATCTTCTGCTGGGTTACTTTCCTCCTGTTTTGATGTTGATCTTCTTGGGCATGTTTTCTCGAAACCTCTTCATATGGTTAAAAGTATCCCTCCCAAACTACGTTTGGGCTTTGCTAGGGTTTACCTTCAGGCTCTTGAGACGGTTCTGGCTTGCCCGAGTGATATATCAGCCTGGGTACTACTACTTATTCTGCCTTGTTGTGTTTTGGGCACTTTCATACCCAGGTCTAGAGCTGAACGAAGGTCTGGTATAAGGGAACGCTGCTAGTCTGAAAGTATTAATTTCAAATGCCTTTTCTAGATGGCGGGATCCTAGCGACAGGCTTTGTCTGGTTATGGACCGTTTAGCCGAGGCGTCTCTCCCTTGTACTAGTGCTAAGTTCTATAACCTTGAAGATTCCAATCTGTGCCAATGCAAATGTAAGCTTGGAGATGGGAATTATACCGCTGCCATTAAGGTGTGGTCTTCTTACGGCGTGACGCCTTTTTCACCAAACACCCTCTAGATTCTTGATTCCATGCACCCTTTTGCGCCACCACCAGTTCTACCATCTATCCCACGCCATGAGGACGCTCTTTGTGTTACCAAAGATGAGGTGCTCTGTAGGATTCAGAGCTTCCCTAAAGGAACGTCGTGTGACAGGGATGGGTTTAGAGCTCAACACCTTATGGACATGCTAGGAGATGCTGCGACAGCAATTGCTGATATTTTAATGTGCTCCATCACCAGGGTAGTCAACTTGTTCCTTGATGGGAAATGTCCTAGTGTGCTTGGTAGCTACATAGCTAGTGGTCTTCTAACCCCTTTGGTTAAACCAGGAGGTGGTATCCGTCCTATTGGTGTTGGCACAGTGTGGCGTAGGCTTGTGCCTAAGGTTGCTGCTTCAGTTGTTGGGAAAACCTTAAATGCCTATTTTGAATACTTTCAGTTTGGGGTAGGCACGCAAGGGGGTAGTGAAGCAATCCTTCATGATGTGAACAGGCTTGTC
>JPXE02000143.1:0-42453 GCA_000753965.2 Amaranthus hypochondriacus | reverse complement strand
CGATGATAGGGAGAAGACCACGTTTACTTGTCTCTACGGTAACTTTGCTTATTGAAGGATGCCATTTGGGCTCTGTAACGCCCCTGCCCCCTTTCAAAGATGCATGATGAGTATTATTTTTGAATATACAGAACACTGCATGGAAGTTTTCATGGACGACTTTTCCGTATACGGCAACTCCGTCGATGATTGTTTAGCTAATCTCGAGAAGGTGCTTGGTTAGTGCGAGGAAATCAACCTAGTTGAATTGGGAAAAGTGCCATTTTATGGTTCAACAGGGTGTCGTTTTGGGACATATAGTGTCCAATAGAGGCATTGAGGTCAATCAGGCCAAAATCGAGGTCAAAGAGAAGCTGCCCCTTCCAGTTAATATGAAGGGGATTCGCAGTTTTCTCGGGCATGAAGTTGTTTACAAGGGATTCATACCAGATGTTTTCCAAGTAGCCCGACCTCTAATTGAGCTTCTCGCCAATGATGTGCCTTTTGTGTTTTCTAATGATATTTTACATGCTTTTGAAAACTTGAAACAGGCACTTACTTCAGCGCTAATCATCCAACCCCCAGACTGGAGCCTGCCCTTTGAGCTTATGTGTAATGTCAGTGATTATGCGGAGGGGGCAGTGCTATGGCAAAGGAAGGATGACAAGGTGCACGCCATTTACTATGCTAGCGAAACCTTAAATGAAGCACTTGTTAATTATGCTACAATAGAGAAAGAGCTCCTGGCCGTGGTCTATGCTTTGGAAAAATTTAGATCCTATCTAATAGGGTCTAAATCATAGTGTATACGGTCCGCGTCACGCTTAAATTTCTGATGAACAAGAAAGATGCTAAACCTAGGCTGATAAGGTGGATTCTATTGCTCCAAGAATTCGACCTCGAAATAATTGACAAAAAGGGAGTAGCGAACTCGGTTTCTAATCATCTATCTAGGCTTGTTTTGAATGAGGTATCCGGTACGCCTGAAATTAATGATTCCTTCCCAGATGATCAGCTAATGAGTCTTGTCGATGTTGATCAAACACCATGGTTCGCCGGTGTAGCGAACTACCTTGCTAGCGGAATATTGCCTACCGGTCTATCTCCTCACTATCGCAAGAAATTCATTCGAGACCTCTGGTACTACTATTGGGATGACCCACTCGTATTTTGATCTTGCACGGGCGGCATGTTGCGCCGTTGCATTTCTGACTCTTACGTACGTTTTGGTATTCAACATTGTCATGACCTACCTTGTGATGGTCATGCAGCTGCATCTAAGACTTCTTCTAAGATTCTCCAATGTGGTTTTTATTGGCCCACTCTCTTTCGAGTTGTGCAGGCTTATGTGAAGACATGTGATCGATGCCAACGAGTTGGCAACCTACCTAAGGCTAATGCTATGCCTATGACCTCTATTTTAACTGTTTATATTTTTTACGTATAGGGCATTGATTTTTAGGGTCGCTACCGTTCGTCCTTTGGAATCAAATATATATTAGTTGATGTTGATTATGTTTCTAAGTGGGTGGAAGCTATCGCCACCCGGACTATTGATGCGAGAGTTGTGACCAAGTTCTTTAAAAAGACTATTTTTCCACGTTTTGGTTGCCCTCAAATAGTTATAAGCGACAATGGGACTCATTTAATAGAACACAAGTTTGAATCACTTCTTAGAACGGGGTGCTGCACCGTTTCGCTTTACCTTACCACCCCCAAACTAGTGGCCAAGTATAGGTGTCTAATAGGGAAATTAAGATTATACTTGAGAAAATTGTTCATAAGTCACGTAGGAACTGGTCTAACAAGCTTGATGACGCACTTTGGGCCTATAGGACGGCCTTTAAGACCCCGATAGAGACTACGCCATTTAGGCTCATATATGGAAAACATTGTGATCTCCCGGCCCCGTGGAGTTTGAGCATAGGGCCCATTGGGCAATTAAGACCCTTAATTTTGACCTAAAGGCCACTGGTCGTAAAAGGGTTCTAGACATGAATGAGTTGGATGAGATTCGTTTAGAAGCTTACGAAAATGGCATGATAAAAAGCTTAATAGACGTGAATTCAAAGTAGGAGACTTTGTCTTAATATACAACTCAAGGGTTTAAAAATTTTCGCTGGCAAATTAAAATCGAAATGGTCAGGACCGTTTAAAGTTTTACAAGGGCCCGATTGAAGTGCAAGGGCCGACCACCACCTTTAAGGTGAGTGGTCATCGCGCTAAACACTTTTACGTTGGAGAGCCAATTGAAGGCTTCTAAGTGTTGTATGTTGAAGCCATGTAGATGGATAAATCACGTCGAGCTAACGATGTTACACATAGCGCTTGCGGGAGGCAACCAGTGTTTTCCTTATATTTAATTTTTAGCATTTTATTATTTTTGTGCGTTTTAAGGTGTATTCTAGTGTGCAAGTCAAAGAGAACGAAAATCAAAGAATAAGGTGACAGAAACTAAGCGACGAGTCGTCGCTCAGCATGTGACGCTCGACGCTTCTTTAAAAATGAACTCAATGCTAGGCAGAAGGAAAAGCGACGATCGTCGCTCCTTATGCAACGGGTCATCGCTTACATTCTGGAAAATCTAAACATGGGCAAAAACAAAGCGACGAGTCGTCACTACCTAAGCGACGCTCGTCGCTTCTCAAAAATCGCTTTCTAGGTCCGAAAAAATTAGAAATCCGAAAACCTTATCTTACCAAACCATATCGTTCCTTTTTAAATACCCCGACACCCACTCATTCTCCCTACACCTTTCATCATCATCTCATTCTCTCTCTAAACCCTCATCATCTTCATCCCCCATTGAAGCATCATCAATCAAGGGTTTCAAAAAGCTAAGGAGAATTCAAGTTCTCAAGTTTCTCTATTCAAGTGTTCTTCAAGTGTTCCTCAAGTGTTCATGTCAAGGTTATTCTTTCTCAAATTCTTTCTTCTTAAGGATCACTCTCTTCATCTCCTCAAGGTATAAGAATATTCTCCATTTATTTTGCTTTAAAATTTTTAGAATTGTTGAATTTAAATTGCATAGGCTATTGATCTTAAATTGCTAATTTTACATCCTTGCTCTTAAATTCTCAAATTGGTAGATTCTTGGTCTTAACTGTTAGAATCAAATCGTTGAGTTATTTTTGTTTGGTTTGATTATCATCGTCTTGACCTTATCTGTGTGCTGGTAAACTTAGCTAATAATCTTAGATTTTTTGCAGATATAGGTCTATATTATTTTTGGTTGGTTTGATTTAGCTGTCACAATGAACCTTTTTCGTTCCAGATCAAAACGCGTCAGACAGGCTGGTGAAGGGTCGTCCTCACGACCCCACAGTGATGACTGCCCCCCTCCAAGGAGGGAAGTTATCCGTGATGGATCACCACCACCACTTGAACCCCGGAGGGCTGAAGGTAGTTCATCGGCCCGCACAATGAGATGTGTACTAACACCATCTCAAACCACCATCTTCACCAAACTAAAAACGAGACCTATTCTACCAACAAAATTTGTAGATGAGATCCCCTTAGCAGCGACCAATCTTGAAAATGGTATCATGACATTACTGCGAAGGGGGGGTCTCGACGACACAGTGGGTAGGTATAGGATAGTCTACCCCCGTTTGACCTTAGAATTTCTATCTGCCCTCGAACGCCATATCTCATCGAGGGGATGCGCTCATAGCTACATAACATTCAATGTTTTTAACCGAAACTATAACATGACGTATCCCCAAATAGCCGATGCATTACGGTGGGGTTTTACGGAGGATGAATACCCAGTCCCCCCTAGAGAGGAAATATGTAGGTTTTGGGCAAACATGACTAGAGGTCTAAACTATGCTCGCGGGGGTAATAAGGTAAGCAAAATTTGGCACCCAGCTCTGCGCTATGTGTATAGGTACATTACCATGATCGTCTTCGGTCAAGGTGCGCCCAATCAAGTGCAGCAGTTTGAGCTAGGGCATTTTTATGCCCTTTGTGTCCAAGACCACACGGTACCCAACTGGGTACATATTTTTGTGACACGATGCATGGAGATCAAACACGCTAATAAATGCAAGATCTCCGTCGGTGGTATGATCAGTATGATTGTACTTAGTCTAGGGATGAAGCTCCCAGATGACTGTGTAGAATTAGAGACCACCGCTAGCAATACCTATGACACGCGACCCTCAAGAACATCAAGTTTTTTCATTATCGGGGTCGCAATGGTCCTTACCTAGTCTGCCCAAATGGGCACTTAATTTCCTTTCCCCCCGACATAGACCACCATGAAGATGTGCGCACGCTCACCGCTAGAGTCATCTAGTTTGCACAGCAAAATGCTGCCGACTTATTGGGTGGCCACCATGTATAGGAGGGGGATGGGGGGACGACGAAGAGGAGGCAGCGTATGCTGAACATGCCGCGCCACAAGAGGAGGATGCCTATGAGGCTCGACCTTATCAGGAAGAGCCTTACTATGGGTATCAGTATGAGCAGCAAGTACCCGTATATGACTATGAGGAAAATCGAGCATGGTGTGATGATATGCTAGACCTTGTTCGATCCGTGGAGGGACGGGTAGAACGCATAGATGACCAGTTGCACACCCTCCACGAAAGCTTCACATACTAGTGGAACGAGCTACATGACTCGTATGACTCAGACATGTACGATATTAACACTTGTCTGAGTTCATAGATTATGGCTCAAGGGGCCCAAATTGCACATTTCGCGGGCACCTCGTTCCAAGATCCTAGGGCCGATATTGCTGAGATGGAGGCCTAGAGAGAGAGTGAAATAGTCGCATTATTGATGATATTTCATTAGTCGTTTTTAGCGCCTCATTTTAATTTTTTTTAATATTTGTTCGTCACTTATTAAAAATTTAATTAGTGATGGTAGAAATTTGAAAATTTTCTACGATGATTAGAAACTTGTTAATTCGTAACGTGGTTATTAATCATAACAAGGAACGTAAACTTTGGAGGTAAAAACTTAAAGTTGAGCAACTACCGATAACAGTTCGAGAAAATTTTAATTATTACCCGAGCATATTATTTAACCATGATGGGAGTAAATTAAATATTTCATACACATATACAAGTGATTTTTAAACATATAATACAAGTTACATAACTTGTTACATGTACAACAATTTTTACCCAAACTTTAAACTATCTTAGATAAACCTTTCCTACACTATAATAGACCAAAATGAGACAAACATCACCTCAAAAACAGCCCCAATTGCTGTCCTAAACCCCTTTATATCCCTTTATACACTTACATACTCAAGCAACACACTCTAACCAAAATACTCTTTTGTTCTAAGCTAGATCATGCATCATTACAGGCATGCAAGAGACTAATATTTGAAGCAAAGACACTCTAATTTCTGAATAAGAATTCAGCCATAAACCCCCCAACACATTGCTCCCAAGTTCATTCATGAACAAGCCCAACATCCTTCAAACTTTCAACTGCTAAGACACCTTCTTTTCTCATCAAATCTTCTTCAAAAACCCATCTAAAACTTCTGAAAATTTATGTTTATAAACTCAAATATTCCATAAAAATAATCTTCATTTCAAGAGCTTTTTGTAAAACTTGTTCATGTAGAACACTATTACATGAATCTTTCTATAAACTAAGATGATTTTAATATGGATAATTTTTTTGTATCTAAAACTAAGAAAATTATCAGTTATAAAACCTCTAGAAAAAAAAAATCGATTATAATAGAAAGTAAGAAAAAGAAAATGTTATTAGCAAAATAAACAAATTCATTAAAAGCCTCATCTTTGCTAACTAAAAATATAGTCCATGTAGATCAATTATAATCATCAACAATAACGAATACATAGCATTTGCCACTACGAATTTGGATTCTCATAGGTCCACAAAGATCCATGTGAATTAATTCAAGTGGCTTTGAGGTGGTCACAATATTTTTAGGTTTAAAGGATGACCTAACATGCTTTCCTTTAGCACAAGGATCACAGACTTCATCTTTTTGGAATTCGAGGGACGACAATCTTCTTACTAGCTCTTTAGATCGTTAAGTATCAAGCAAAGAAAAACTAGCATGACCTAAACGTTTATGCCAAAGAAGAGGGCCATCTTCTAAAACACTGAGATACTATGAGCTTTTTAGAATAGTGTCTCCTGTTTCATTCCTACAAATAATGCACTTTTCAGAAGCAAAGTTTACAGAGTTACCTTTGTCGCAAAATTGAGAGATACTTAGTAAATTATGTTTTAAATATTCTCGACTAAAAATACATTGTCAATTGCATGGGAACTTGACCTTCCTATTTTTCCTTTGGCAATGATTTCACCTTTCATATTGTCTCCCAAAGGTCACAGTTCCTCCATCATAGGCTTCCAGTGAGAGAAATTTGATCTATCACCTGTCATGTGCTTGGAACAATCACTGTCGAGATACTATGAGCTGTTCGCCCTCACTAGAACCTGCAAAACAAACTAATTGTTAGAAGGTGGAACCCAGTCGTCCTTGGGTTCGATGTCGATTATGCACGAATCATATTTCTTAATCCAAATCCTATCGACATAAATTTGGTTCGCTTTGTCATGCTGTTCCCTTTTTATACATTGAAATTTCAGGTGCTTGGGTTTTACCACAAAAGGAATAAACCCTACTACTAGGGAGGTCAACATAGACATTTTTCTTTTTATTATTCTTATTGTAACCTAGGCCTTCAGTAATTTTAGTTTTGGCCTCAAGAATCTATTTGGGAACTTCTTTGATTTTCCCTTTTCTTCTTGAATTTATTTCAAGTTTCAATTTCTCATTTTCTGTTTTAATGGATTCTAGGTCCAACTTTATCTTTTGGAATTCAGTACTAATATTATGAATAGATTCATCATTTTTCTTCTCATTTAAGCGTAGCAATTTATATTCATTCAATTCGATATTAGGAATAATGTTTTCCTCTTTTACTTTCTCTAATGCTTCTTTTAGCATGACGTTATCATCTAGTAAATTAAAGAACCTATTTTGTACGTCAGACCTAAAAGAATATTGGTAGGAAACATGGTCGTTACTTGTTTTAAGGTCTTTTTCTATTTGGAGACATGTGACGGTTTTTTCATCTAGTATTTCTTGTCTCCAAAAACAATTTAATTAATTCATGTTTATTCCATCTAAATAGGTGGTTAGGAAATTAATTAGAAGACAATACCTCTTTTCCTTTAGACTTTGCGTTGTGAGTGGCCATGAGACATAGATTAGTTGTTTCTTCCTTAGTGAGCTTCTATTCCTTCTTCGCTTTCATATTCTCCCCATGCAGCAATCATGGCTTTACGAAAGTCCGTCTTGTTCAAATTTCCTTTCATCGGTTGTCTTCCCGTTTCCCTTGCCTTCCCTTTGCCCTTCCCGTTCTTCCATTGAGGGCACTCCTTAATGAAGTGATCAGTACTTCTACACTTATGGCATTCGTAGTTGGTTTTTGTATTTGAAGATCCTCTTTCTTTGTTGTTTCTTTGATTGGCGTATCTGTTATTCCTGAAGAACTTTTCGAATTTTCGAACCAACATGGCAACCTCCTCTTAATCACATTCTGACTCTTCTTGATCATTAACTACTAGAGTCAAGCCTTTGTTTCTTAAATCGTCAGCTGTTCCCAAATGCAATTCATGGGTCATAAGAGAACGGGCAAATTCTTCCAGATTGAATTTAGTGAAATCCTTGGATTCTTGTGTTGCTATGAGTTTAGCTCTCCAGCGTTCATCTTGAGGTAGACTCCTTAGAATGTTCCTGACTTATTCATCTGCGGGAATTAGCCTTCCAAGGGAGACAAGTTCGTTTGTTATGTTCGTGAACCTAGTGAACATCTCTTGGATACTTTCTCTTGGTTCCATGACAAACCTCTCATACTTTGACATCAACAAGTCAATCTTAGAGCGCTTTACTTCACTTGCTCCTTCGTGGGTAACTTCTAACAAATCCCAAATCTGCTTGGCTGTTTTGCAACCCATAATTGCGATTATACTCATTTGGTCCAAGACCACAGTGAAGTAATTGGATGGCAAGAGCATTCATCTCCAGTTTCTGAAAATCTTCCTTCACAAATTTAGTAATTGGTTTGAGAAATGTTTTGTTATTGGCGTTCGTAGTTGTTACCTCAAAGTCTCCAATTTCGATAACTCTCCAAACTTGATAATTTTCGGCCTTAATGAAGATCTCCATCCTATTCTTCCAATATGTGTAGAATTTACCATCGAACATGGGCGGTCTTTGAGTGTAGTAACCTTCTTACATTCGTTCGTTTAGTTTCAACATCTCTAAAGCACCAAGATACGACTGTTAGGGTTTCCTGATTAAAAGTGGAATAAGGCTCTGATACCAATTGTAGAAATATATAGAAATGGATTAATGCAACAAGAGGAGGTGAATTGCTGTTTTCTAAGTTTAAGAATTTTAACCCTGTTTCTGCGGAATTTAAATTGTAAACAAAACTTAAACTTAAAAATGAAAAGACAAAAAGGAGACAGCAATTTTACGTGGAAAACCTTCTAGGTCTAATGGAAGGAAAAACCACGACCACTCGGGATTTTAAATTTCTCTTATTATGTTTTAAGTAATTACACAATTACATAAAACTCTTCTTCAACAAAAGGCCAACTTCTCTTTCTCTTTTCTTCTCCTTCTCTTTTCTCCAGCTTCATATGAAGCCTCTTTTCACTTCCCTCTAGACTTCCCTTAAGTCTAGTTACAATTTCTCTTAAAAACCCTTACAAAATAATTTCTTAAAACAAGAATAAATTCTCTAAGATGGATTATGAATTAAGAAATTGCCATAAGAAAAATATTCTAAGTTAATTGGCAAAACTAAGAATAAGATATTTTTCTTAAGTGGTGATCTCTTAAATTTTTCTCTTTTATGGGCACTTTCACACAAACGGTTTCTGCACAAGTCATTCGTATTTAAATAGGAACAACCGGCTATTTAATAAAACCCTAACCACCCACTTTCTCCTATATTACATAGCTTGGGTGTCAAGTATAATGTCCTATTGGTTTTATTTACTAAAAATATTAAATAAATTAATCTTAATTAAAAGCTTTAACCTCTAGTAAGATACGGTTACACTCTCTATAATTAGTTAATTAGGTTTTTACTTTTTCCAAAACACTAATCAAGATCCTATTTTTGTAGAGACTTTTTTCTCTCATTTAAATTAGTGTTAGGTTAATTTTAGAAGGTGTCTTAGTTTGCCAATTAACCGAACATGCAATAAACTTAACTCCTAAACCATTTACATCAACTTAAAAAAAAAAAATAACTTCCTACTTAATATTTTAACTGACGCATTTCTCCAGACTTGTATCATTGGGAACACTGCACTGTCTCTATCAACAACTTTCATCAGATCACCAATCTTGGAACAGTAGACATTAATTTTGCTTTTGTCTTCCTAAGTGATCCTCTCTTGACTCTTTTGACCTTGACTTTGACATGTTCAATAACCATTAACCAAGTCCTTTAGGCACCATCGTCGACTTTAACAAAAACGGATGTACGACCTATACAATAAACTCTAAAGCATGTTTGTTTATATTAAAGTGAAGTCATCATCAAAACATAAGAGGGCCAACATTTTATTTTGTAATTTTCGTTGCCACTACTTTAAAAAAGGAGGGAATTATTTCCATTTACTATCACATCATGTTACCACACACGACAGTGATACAGCCATTTCACCGGATGACCTCCTAAATAACCATTGACCAAGGTAAATTACCTTTGACTTTCAATTATATAATTAATCTAACCTAATTTACCTAATTACCACCAATTAAACTCTTCTTCCTCAACTTCTCCCTAACTTCCCCAATTACCACCATTCTTTCACCTCAACACTACTACTACCACTACCACAACCATTAAAATCTCTCCTTTAATAACCTCTTCAACTTCATCATTAAAAGCCCTTACAAATTTATTCTAATTATAATTCCAAACCTCTGCAAAATTTCTCCAAATAAGGATAATATACCAAATAGCAAATCACCATTTTTTACAAACTCATAACAAATTCATGGGAAGATTTAGTGATACTTTAATATTGAAAGTAAAACTAAATAGATTTTCACTTAAATGTTGAGTCGTTAATCTTTTCTCTATCCACTTTGTCATTCATCGTTCTCATTTTCGACCTTCATTAATGGTGGAGAATGATCACACTTTGTATTTGTTTCGCTTGATATTTCTTCGCTCTTTTGACTCAGGAGAAGCTTTGATTTGAAATGTTTCTTGATTGGAGGCTTTGCTTTATCTTTCATCATTTTCCCATAAACCCTAAAAATTATATAATTAAGCATAAAAATCAAAAATGAGATTAATGGTGTTTGATTTTTTGGATAGACTTTTTATGGTGTTGAGCTTTTTACTTTTAATGGGTTATTATTAAAGGAGAGGTTTTAATGGTGGTTTTGGTAATGGTGGTGATGTTGGGGATGGAAAAATGGTGGGGATAGGGAAACGTTAGAGAGATAGGTTGGAGCAGAAGGGTTTAATTGGGTAATTAGGTAAATTATATTAAATTAATTATTTTAATTGAAAGTCAAAGGTAATTTACCTTGGTCAACAGTCATTCAAAAGGTAATCCGGTTAAGTGGTTGTATTGCTGTCGTGATTGGTAACTTGATGGGTGTTGTTTGTAAAAAAAAACTTTGCGCCTGTTTATTTGAAAATGACTAAACTTCAAGGTTGTAGTTGCTAATTGATCCAATTAGGTATTCAATTTCTTCTTCTATTAAACTTTAAGGGTTTTGGATTAGCTATATGTTAATCCGAAATTCGTTCAATACTATATTAATTTCAGTCTTATTTATTGACTTCGCATAATTATCATGAAAATTTCGTTCCATTTTCGTTCCATACTTTGTTAATGGTGATGTTAATCCGAGTTAGGATAGAAGAATGAAGATGTTCGATTTTCGTTCCATTTTCATTCCATTTTTGTTCAATACTATAAATTTCAGTCTTATTTATTAATTTCAGTCATATTAGGGTAGAAGAATGAAGATGTTCGATTGTAATGCTGCTTCTTCTTTCTAACATCACTGAAGATTTGCTTTCAATCATGTCATCTCAGTTCGTCTTCGACCCTAAAATGCTACTTCTTCTTTCTAACATCATCTAACACCCGCTATATACTATATTTAGTCATGTAATCTTAAAAATATTTTGTTCCATACTAAAGACAGATGCTACTTCTTCTTTCTAACATCATTGAAAAAGTTTTGCTTATATAAATCTTGAATGGTATTTAACTTTTCTGGGCCGTCTTTCTGACCATCATCAAGCTTAAGAGACCAATCATTCCTACTCGGGTTCACCACCTTCTCCAAATATATGCTTGATTTACCAATTAGCTACCTCCTCTTGCCCTTGTGTTTGTGGGTGGTATGGTGCACCAACCTTATGCACTACTCAATACTTCTTCAACAACTTATTGAACTCGTTCTTTGCGAAATAGGAGCCTCCGTCGCTTATGACTATCTTAGGGACGCCGAACCTAGTAAAGATTATGCTCTTAAGCAACTTCAATACGAGTTTATAATCATTTGTGGGCGAAGCAATGGCTTTCACCCACTTAGACACGTAACCTATCCCCCCAGGATATACTGATTGCCACAAGAGGATACAAAGGGGCCCATGATGTCGATACCCCAACAATCATATACTTCGCACTTAAGGATGTAGTTTTGATGCATCTCAGTCCTTATGGAGATATTACCCACCTTTTGGCACCTCTTATAGCTTTTCATGAATTCTTCCACATCCTTATGTAGGGTAGGCCAATAGAAACCCAATGTGTGAATCTTCGCAGCGGTATTAAGGATCCCATGATGTTCGATACAAGCATAAGAATGGCAATGAGCGAGTAACTTTGGAACCTCTTTCTCAGTTATACATCGACGGAAAACACCATCGGCAACGTTATGGAATAGATACGAATCGTCCCAGAAGAAATTACCAATTTTCCTGAAAAACAACTTCTTCATAGGCCTGACTCAAGCTCGGGTAGTTCCCCGCAAGCCAAGAAGTGGACGATGTCAGCAAACCAAAGAGCCTTCCTAACAACCAAAGCCATCATCAAGGTATCCTCAATCGATTGGTCTCTAATGGGTGAAGAATCGTGGGGGAATGTTGGTAGGCGAGACAAGTGATCTGCAACTACATTTTCACTGCCCTTCCTATCTTGCATCTCAAAATCACACTCTTGTGGCAAAAGCACCCAACGGAGCAACCTTGGCTTGACATCTTTCTTTGTCATCAAAAACTTCAGGCCGAGTGGTTTGTGTATACAACAACCTTATAACATATGAATATTGGCGCAGTTTCTCAAAAGCATAAACGAGCGTGAACATCTCCTGCTCAGTAGTGGTGTAGTTCCTTTGCGCCTGATCCAATGTCTCGCTAATGTAGCATATGACGTCCTTCTTTCTTTTGTCCTAGTACAACACCTATAGAAACATCACTGGCATCGCACATTAGTTCAAAACGCAAGCTCCACTCAGGAGCTTGCATGATAGGGGCAGAGATCAAGGCTTGATTCAACTGATTGAAAGCATTTAGTCAACGCTCATCAAAGTGAAATTCAACCTTTTTTTTGGAGCAATTCATTCAAAGGCTTGGCATTTATTTAAAATCCGTTGATGAGACGTCTGTAGAATCCCGTGTGCCCAAGGAAAGACCTAACCTTTGTGACCGTGGTGGGTACGGGGAGGTTTCTTATAATACCAATCTTAGTGGGATCTACTTTGATGCCACGAGAAGACTCCTTATAGCAAAGAATTATTCCCTCTTGCACCATAAAGGGACACTTCTCCCAATGCAAGATGAGGTTTGCCTCTTGACACCTTCCAAAAAAATTTTCAAGATGAACTACACAAGTGTCAAAAGACGAGCCTCTTATAGAAAAATAATCCATGAAAACCTTCATAAAATCCTCCAACATATTAGAAAAAATAGAAGAAATGCACCTTTGGAAAGTAGATGGTGCATTACACAACCCAAAGAGAATTCTTCTATAGGCAAAGGTCCCAAAAGGGCAAGTAAATGATGTTTTTTGTTGGTCATTCGGGTGGATGGGTATTTAAAAGAAACTCGAATAACCATCAAAAAAGAAAAAGTACTTGTGCCTCGCTAACCTGTCAAGCATCTCGTCGATGATTGGCAAAGGTAAATGATCCTTTCTCACGGCCTTATCGAGCCTATGATGATAATCAATGCAAACTCTCCACCCTATGGTGGTCCTAGTGCGGATCATTTCGCCCTAGTCATTCTCGATGATGCTCATTCCTTCTTTCTTGGAAACTACATGAACAGGGCTAACCCATCTACTACCAAAAAATTGAGTAAATGATGCCAGCTTTGAGGAGTTTAACAATTTCTTCCTTAACTACCTCTTTCATGTTAGGGTTCAACCTTCTTTGAGGTTCAATAGAGGAGAAATGCTCATCATCCAACGGGATCCTATGCATGACAAGCCTCGAACTAATTGTAACACCCCGATATTTTTCCGATATATTTAATGATTTACTAGTAATATTATTTTATATAAATAAGATTTTAATATAAATAAAGTTTTTATTGATTTATTTTGGGCTTAAACTAGTATAGTTCAGCCTTTTAACAATCCAGCTTTTAAGGCCCAAACCCTTTAACCCATTTCCTATTTCAAATTAAAAAAAAATAAAATTAGAGAGAAGTGTATAGGTTGGCCGGCCCTATTGGAAGCATTATGGGGTTTGTAACTCCCATGTGGGAATATTGAATGATCACACTAATTGTCTTAATCTTTACTTCCTTAATCCTTTATTCCTTAATCTTCCTAATTACCTTAACGACTAATGCATTCTATCTTCCAATTTCCTAGAAAACTCAAGAAAACTCCCACAAACCCTAGCAACTTTCCACACGCCTAGTACTCCTTTTGCAACCTTGATTTTGATATTATTTTTATATAATTGTAAGTATAATTCTCCATTTATTTTTATATTAAGTTTAAATTAAGTTATGTGATTTATGGCTTGTGTGAATTTTTGATCCATGGACATTTCTTTCATGAATTAAAGTGATGTTATGAATTTTATTTATGCCTTGTCAAATTTTAGTGTAGGATGTTTTGTTTTAGGATTTATTTTTATATGATTATGTTAAATTAAGATGATGGGTGAATATATAAAAAAATAATAAAAATAAAAATATATATATAAATTAGGGTTGTTCATGGAGAAATTTGTGTTATAGTATAAGGAATTATTTTGGTGTGGTATGTAAATTTTAATGTGTTGATGAATGGTTTGGTTAGGAAAAATTGTATTTGTAAGAAATGAATTATTTTGGAATTATGAAAATGATGTTTAATATGTGGGCATGAGTTTATGATTTTGATGATATGAATTTAATGGGAAATGTGAACATTGGAATTTGTATGTGTTTTTAATAAAAATTGACAAAATCCCGTAGGTTTGAAAATGGTGAAAAAAGGGTGTTTTTGGAACATTTTGGCTTTGACATTAAGTTAAAAATACTTATACTATGTTATAAATCATAAAAATTGGTACCCGGGGGTTTTGATGTCTTCCGGACGCAATGGTGAAGTCGGATTTTCAGTTTGACAGTTTTAAAAAAAGGGTTTCTTGACAGAATACTTATGCTATTTATTTGGGTGTTTAACATGTCATAGTAATGTGTTGAATGATTCTTGGTGTGTGTAGTGTTCTACGTGTGGCGGTAGTTGTATGTATGTGTTATGGTTTGATTTGAGGAAAGTGTGAATGTGTGCTTATTTCGCGAATACGATTGAACCTTGTAGGAAGTCGATTCGTGACGGGGAATTGATTAAGACGTTTGAAAGTTGGTTATCTTGTTTAAGGTACGTATACGCAGCAAAGTTTTGTAGTATATGCTATTTACCATTTGTTAATGGTAATAAAGGTAAAGTATGGGCGTATAGTACGAATAATGATACGCTTCCCGAATAAGTAATTTCATTATGTTATTTTAATAAGCAGAGATAGTATGACCTCACTAACTTTAAAATGGACGTAGTATGACGTCAATTGGTGGAAAGAATTACTCGCGGCATATGGAGGTTGAAGTTGAACCGGCAGTATGGCTGGAAAAGGATACAGCAGTATGGCTGACTAACAGATATATGAAACTGATTTAAATTTATTATATTTAATTAAATGATATGCGACTTTTTGCTGACGTGTACTTTTGGTCTTAACGATCCTGCGATGATGTCGTTTCGTTCCTGGGCAATGACAAGCAGTAAATTAAATTGCAGGTATGGGGAGTGAGGATTGTCCTTGGAGAAATAAACTGTTAGATTACAAAAGTCATGACATGAACTTTAATTTACGTATTATGAATATTTGGTTTATGAGGCGTTTACGTTCTCAAGTTGTAATAAGTAGACTGATCTTTACAAACTTATCTGCTGCGAAGTTTCCTTTACGTCTAGTAGATCATAATAACCCTAATAGAACTCTATCCGTAAGTTGGTTTGGTTTCAAAAATCCGTTTTAAACTATCTTTCTAATATTCTGGTTTGACTCGGACTGTATTAAGTTACTTCAAAATGATATTTTCTATTTTCAAACGTTCCGAGTTTTTTCGGGATGTTACAATTGGTATCAGAGCGGGAGTTCTATTTAGTGTTATTTATTTAAACCGATAGACTAACAAGGAATAAATGATGACGAGAGTAATGGGTAGACTTTAAGGGGATATTATGTCTTTTGCTTAGTGTCTTTAAGTATATTGTCATAGATAAATTTTGATGTGTGTTTGGTAGATATTATGTTTATACATTTCTAGTATTCTGTTTATATCTATCTTTGTCTTATCTCAGAAATTGATTGCCTCGTTTGTATTTCTGCCTTTGTTTTTCTGTTTATATGGGAGTTCTATTTAGAGTTATTGTTTTTCTGTCATGGATAAAGGAAAGAAACCTACTGAAGCGGGAGTTAGTACCCTAGAGGAACCCTGGAGAGCTTTAGTGAATGCACCAGCTTGGGCAGAGATAGAGGCTTTAGGAATTTTGGACCGAAAAGTGGGGGAAAGTGACCTGGACCATACACGTAGAATGGAAATGATTTACAAGAAATCTAAACAAGTATATGATAGAATAATAGATGAGGAGATGGCTGAAATAAATGAGAGATTTGGACAATTTGATCGAGATATCGGCATGAGGGTTAGAGTAGTGGAGACTATGGGTCGAGATGGATTTAGACATTCCAGAGTCTAGTGGGGCAAGAGCAAATGTTGTTGAGGAGGTTGTTCTCGTAGTAGACCCAAACTCAGTGTTACTAATAAACTTTGATGAGTTGGATTTCGAGGAGGATCCCGAGGAGGATCCAGAAGAGGACCTCGATGAGGGCTCAGAAGAAGAATCTGAGGAGGATTTTGAGGAAAATCTCGATGAGGAACAGGGGAAATTATGGAGGAAGATTCCTTAGGAGTGGTAGAAGATCCGTATGAGGATAACGTGGGAGATGGTTATAATACTGATGTGGAGAGGGGAATAGCTGATAGAGATGATGTTTTGAGCGATGGTGATAACAAAATAGTCATTCTTGGAGCTTGGCCAGTAAGGCTAGAAGATCCTATGAGTGAGGAGGAAAGTGAAATCATTATGAGGGAGGAAAGACCACCTGAACCAGTAATTGTAGAACTTTCTGATTCTGTAGAGCGACTTGCTTTGAGTGATTCCTTATCTGTAGGAACTCCTTCTGATTCTGGTAGCACGTCTAGCGATGACTCTAGTGCTGCTGATTTTGACCCTGATCGATACATGGAAGATCAGGACCGTTTGGATGCGTCGCCCTTATTTGCCTGATTGTTCTAGTTTATCTGAGTATGCATGCATCCGAGTTCGTACGTCTAGCTCCATAGTAGTAATAAATTGTGAACAATTTCGTTGGTTGAACAATTTCGCTATTTTATATTCGGACTTTTGTAGTAGCCGAACAGTGGTTATGTGCGATTTTATACCCTAGTGTTTTTGGATTGTAATAATATGGCATTTCTATTTTGAATTTGAATGTCGTTTATCTTTGTGATATTTTCCTTTATTTATTATTGTTGTGTTATTTCTCATGTTTTTCATCCTCATAAGATGGAAAGTAAAATATGCATAATGTGGTTATAAATGTTGAACATTAGTAAGTAGAAACGATTAAGTATTGAAATTTTTTTTTCTTTCTGGAAAAGTGTGAGGATATGATTATTAGACTCGATGTTTGACTCTTTCCCTTTTAGGACAATCTCCTTGTTTTTTTTTAAAGAGCATAATAGTATGAGTTTTCCTTAACCACAGACGCTTTAGAAATGTATTTACATACCTTGTTTAACCTAATGCAATATACCTACCAATATACCACCCTTCTTGAAAAGGTCCGTACCAAGAGGAAATTATGACCGTGTGCTGCGAAACCTAGTGAAGGCCCTAGCTGGCGCAAGGAATCCTAGATAGAAATCCTTGGAGGAAAAGGCTTCATCGATTAGTAAGAAATAAGCCCAGAGTAAACCCTTGACTTATAGTGGAAAAGGTGAACCTTCTATGCTGGAAAACAGGCTGAGAGAATTTGATAAACTTTTCAGTGTGGTGAGATGTCCCGCTGAGTTCATGGTTCACCAAGCCGCGTTTTTCCTAGTGGAAGACGCTGACTATTGGTGGACCCATACTAAGACAAGGTTAATAGCTGAAAACGATGGTGACTTAAGCTGGGAATATTTTAACGGGACGTTAAGGGATCAATTCTATTCGCCTCATGTGAGAAAGGACAAATCAAATGAGTTTGCTAGGTTCTAGATGGAGAATTTAACGGTGGATGAATATTGCCAGAAATTTATGGAATACCTGAAGTTTTGCCCTGAGGACGTCCCAACTAAGGGAAAGAAAATGCAGCGTTTTGAATTGGGTTTATCTTATGAGATTCAAAAAACACATTGAGATTGATAGATACGATACTTTGGACCAACTATACAAGAGAGCTGCACTGATTGGAAATGTTATTAGGAAGGAACAAGAGAAGATGGGTCATAGCGGGGAAAAGAGGAAGGAACCCATGCTTTAGAATGCAATGAATGTGAGTAATCACGTTCACAATCCATTTAAGAAGCATAAACCGTTTGGAGGCTTCCAGAAAAAAAAGGCTTTCAAACTGGTCAGAACAGCAAGAGTGGGGGAAGTTCGACACCAGAAGCTAGGTTGCAGAAGCCTCTATAGGAGGTGCCAGAAAAATCACAATGGAAAGGAAGGAATTTACCACTATAGGAGGTGCCAGAAAAATCACCTAGGAAGGGATTGCCGGGGTGCATTAGTGGACTGTTCTCACTGTGGTAAACCGGGTCATCAAATGTATGAGTGTTATTCTCGCTTGGGACAACAAGAGTTTCAAGGGGGAAATCATAGAGGCTTTCAACAACAACATTTCGGTAACGAACGGAGTGGTAATGAAGCTGGAAGGGGGAACCACAATGGTGGTAGTTTTGGTCGAAACTTAGGGGGTGCCACAAACCTTAGGTTTCAGGGGAATCCCTTCGGTGTTCAGCAACCACAAGGGAATGCTAGAAACGAGAATTTTACAGGACAACGTGGTAATCAAGGAGGTGCTACCCCTACTACTCAGAACAATGACAGACTTTCAGCAGTTAACTCTAGAGAAGCAGCGCAGGCGTCGGAGGTGGTCACATGTATGTTCTGCATCAATACAAAGTCTGTTAAAGTACTTTTTGATTCTGGTGCGTCGTACTCGTTTGTTTCAAAGTCTAGAGTTAAGGAACTAGGATCGAAAAACCCCAAGGGAACATCTCTTTCAGCAGTTAATGGTTATTTAAAATTTTATATTCCTTAAAATAGTTTCTAGAACATCATAAAAAAGTTTTATATTATTTTATTCGGACTTAAATAATTTTTAATTGATTTTATTTGATTTATCAATAAGATGTTTATATAAAAAGATAAAATATCATACATGACATTATAAGTTTAAATGAGCTAATAACAATATAATATAACTTCTAGAACTTTGGTAAAATTTATTAATCTAATAATTACTCCCTCCGTTCTTTTTTGATGTTCCACTTTGAGTTTTTCACAAATCTTTTGTGGTAATAGGTATTATTTTAATTATATAGTAGTGAAATATAATAATTGTATTGGAATTATTTGAGAAAAATAATTAAATATTAGTGTGAAGTAATGATTGTATTGGAAGTATGATAGAGAAAATAATTAAATAGTAGTGTGAAGTATGGAAAGTGGGGTTTTAAGGGGTAAAAGTGAGATGAAAACTTTCCAAAAATAGAAAGTATTCTAAAATGAATGAAATTTTGAAACTACCCATTATAGTAAAGTGGAAGAACATAAAAGAACGGAGGGAGTAATAATTTACTAATTTATCAAATTTATACTAAATATTATAGTAAAGTATACTAAATATTGTTTAACTATTTAAAGGCGTAATGTTGTTAATTAAATTTGAGTAAAAATAGACCTATATCAAAAATTTATAATTTTATCGATGACCTACTGTCTCATAGTATATATAAGTTTTACTTAGATGGTTTATAAATTTTATGGATTTAAAACAATATTTAAATAATGGTAAATACCTAAATTGTCGAAATAATCGTAAAATCATTATAAATTTGTATAACCAATTATAATTTGATGGAACAACCTTAAATTCATTTTAATTAAGTTATTATAATGACTTTATGAATGTGAGCCTTGTTGGAGAATTAATATGTATTTTGTAAATCAATTATCAATTTTATTACCGGCAAAACTATCTCGTATTTAAGAAAATAGTGTTTTATGAATTCTCCAGTGACAAAAATTTTATAGACTTATGAACTAAATTCTATTTATTTTGAATGAATTTCAAAACTCTTTTAAGTTATGTTAAGTTTGAGAAGGATTGAAATGAAACATTTTAGAGGTTTCCTTGAAAAATCGTATTGAATTTTAATCACTTTTTGTTACGATGCATTTCTACACATGCTAGTGATGCCCCAATATAATACAAAGGTTATGTTTGATGATATGATTATGCTATGCATGTTTTACCCATGTGGAAAGATTAGGATTTGATTTTGCTATGTTGTAAAGAAAATATGTTTTTCTATGTTGCAAATAAAAGATGTTTATCATAAGGAAAAAGTTAATATTTTTGACTTTTCAAATGTTATTGAAATTACAAGGCATATATTATATACAAAAATATTTTAACCTAAATGGCGGGTACATATGCCACAACAAATGTTTTTTGCATGATTAAACGGCTCACAATGCTGAGCGTGTATTGTTCACAATACCATTGTGTTACACTTGCCGGACATGTCGCGGACGGTAGACCGACTACCAAACGAGTTACAGGATGAATCACAGAGTATCTATGTAAACTTATGATATGAGTTTGAAATTGATTTGGATCCATTGATATCTTATGCTTTATGATGAAATATGAGAACTTGGAATTATTACTATAAAGCCATTGAATTAAGTTTGAATGATAATATCATCATCATCATCATCATCATACCCAGTGTTCCCGCACATAGATTAGTCTATGGTCAGGGTCCGGGGAAGGAAGGTCGACGGCGTCTCATACCCATAAGGAGTGGGCGGTCACAAGAGTCCTTCGGCTCAAGAGTAGTCTTCAAGGATAGGACTTGCAAATATCCGAAAACCTGCATCTTACACCCACGTTAGCCAAGCATTGGGATCATCTAATTGCAAGCAGAGTAAGTGACTATCATAGGTAACTAACAAACGATACAGGTAAAAGAGGTAGTAAAGAGCGATGACGAAAGACACAGAACAGTAACAAACAAGTCTAGTAATCTTGGACGTGAATAAGGCGCCGCCATTTGGCTTCATCCCTGATCAGGTCCTTAAAGAGGTGTAGTTTGAGTAGGTCGCTGTTAATCTGCTCCTCCCACGTCCTCCTAGGTCTTCCCCGGCTTCTCTTGCCCTCCACTATGATGCGTTCGACCCTTCTCACTGGGGCGTCATGGGTGCTTCTTTGCACATGCCCAAACCATCTGAGCCTGCTCTCCCGAATCTGGGCAGAGAGAGGTGCAACTCCTAACTTCTCCCTAAACTCCTGATTTCTAATTTTGTCCATCCTTGTCTTACCACACATCCATCTCAGCGTGCGCATCTCTGTTACATCCATCCTCTGCTCGAAAGCCTTCTTTACAGGCCAACATTTTGTCCCGTACAACAAAGCCGGCATAATTGCAAGGCGGTAGAATTTACCCTTTAGTCTACTAGGGAATCTTTTATCACAAAGCACCCCAGTCGTTGCTCTCCACTTGAGCCATCCTGTCTGTATACGGTCAGTAACGTCACCCTCAATCTCCTCATTGTCCTGAATGACTGAACCCAGATACTTGAACTTGGACGTGCATGCAACAACTTCTCCCCTGATGGACACCTCTGGCTCCCCTAACGATTTTGTCCCACTGAAGTCACATCGCATGTATTCAGTCTTCGAGCGGCTTATGCGCATCCCTTTACCCTCCAAGGATTCCCTCCATTCTTCCAATTTAATATTAGCCTCCTTATTAGTTTCTGCGGCCAAGACTATATCATCGGCGAAAAGCATACACCATGGTACGGTTTCCCATATGGATTTTTAGATTTCATCCATAATCACCGCAAAGATGAAAGGACTAAGTGTTGATCCCTGATGTAGGCACACTCTAGTACTGAAAGACTCTGTTAGCCCCACCGGTGTCTGAATATTAGTCGAAACTCCATCATACATGTCCTGTATAACCTCAATGTATCTTGATGAAATACCTCTATTCTTGAGGCTATCCCAAACGATGCTTCGTGGTATGCTATCATATGCTTTCTCCAGGTCGATGAACATTAGATGCAAATCTTTCTTTCGCTCCCTATACTTTTCCATCAGTCTCCTCAAAATATGAATCACCTCAATAGTTGATCTCCCCGGCATGAAACCAAACTAGTTCTCCCTAATCACCGTCTCCCGTCTAATTCTAATCTCAATAACTCTTTCCCACAGTTTCATAGTGTGGCTTAGGAGTTTGATACCCCAATAGTTCCCGCATTCTTGTGCATCACCCTTGTTCTTAAACAATGGGATAATTGTGCTAATCCTCCACTCCTCCGGCATCTTGTTAGATCGCAAGATAGCATTAAAGAGATTAGTAAGCCATTAAATGCCCTCCTCTCCTAAGCCCCTCCACACCTCAATCGGAATATTATCCGGTCCAACTGCCTTAAAGCTCCCCATCTTTTTGAGGGCTTCACTTACTTTTCCCTTGGTTATGTCACCAATCGACCCACAAACCTGTGTTCTTTGTCTGTCCGAAGTCTGTCAACTTTCCTGTGTAGGACCCCTTGACATATTTAGTAGTTGGGAGAAATACTAATGCCATCTTAATTTGATGTCCTCTTGTCTAATGAGAACTCGTCCACTCTTATCCTTAATATACTTCACTGCCCCTAAGTCTTCCCTCTGCCTAGATCTGGCTTTAGCCAGCTTGAAAATATATTTCTCCCCCTCTTTGGTATCAAGCTTTTGATAGAAGGCTTCAAAGGCATGACTCTTTGCCTTTGCGACTGCTTTCTTCGCCTCCCGCTTTGCTTCTTTGTACCACTCTTTCATTTGTGTCCTAACTTCCTCCTCCGTACAGGCGATAAGCTCGTTGAATCTTCTGTTTTTGTTCCTTATCTTCTCTTGCACCTCTTCGTTCCACCACCATAGATTCCCACATTTGATTTGCATCGTCTGAGATATTAGGGTAGCCTAACGTCTTGATCTTGCTTGATAGGGTTGCGATCTTATCCCCTTATAGACTACCCCACTTGATCGTTTCCTTTCCCTTAGATTTCCTCTCGAAAACCTTCTTCCTCATGCGGAAATCTAGTACTAATAACCTATGTTGGGTAGGCATCTCTGTGCCAAGCACAACCTTACAGTCCAAGCACGAGCTTCGGGTTCCTCTACGTACTAAAAAGTAGTCTATTTGGGTAGCAAGCCCACCACTCTTGTACGTTATCAAGTGCTCATCCTTCTTTCTGAAGATCGAGTTTGCTATAACTAGATACTTAGCAAACGCGAACTCAAGAAGGATCTGCCCACTCTCATTCCTCACACCGCAACCAAAACCGCCATGAACAGAGTTATAGTTAACAACCTCCTTCCCTATGTGACCGTTGAAGTCGCCTCCTATAAAAAAAATTTCGTCGATAGGGATGGCTTCCAAAAGGTCACCCAGGTTATCCCAAAACTCACGTTTCACTTGCTCATCAAGCCCAACTTGCGACCCATACGCACTAATGATCGAGACGACCTCTTCCCCCACCACAACTTTAACTAACATAATCCTTTCATTGCACCTCCTTACTTCCACTACTTGCTTCAAGATCTCATTAGCTACAAGAATATCGACTCAACTTCGTGTCCTATCTAAACCGGTATACCACAGTTTGTAGCCCTTCAAAACGCATGCCTTTTGCGCCTTCCACCTGGTCTCCTGAACACAAGCCTCCTGAATCTTATATTTAGAGAGTTCAGTTACCAACTCCAACGATTTAGCTTGAAGGGTGCCTATGTTCCATGTCCCCACTCTAAGTTCAACGCCTTGGTTATGTTGCCCCCTTTGCCCCCCCTCTAAGTTCCATGTCCCCACTCTAAGTTCAAATGAAAACGCATTTTTCAAAATGAATTTACTCAAATCCAAAAGGTTTTAATAACTTCTTTGACAGACATTAGTGTGTTATACTCAGTCTTTTTGCTGATACTATGCTTTGTATGTTTTCCAATGGTTTTGTTTTTTAGTAAACCCCATGGCACCTCGACGGACAATGGATATGCGAGCGAAGGATGAACCTGAGTTAGAGTATGACTACTCTTTTGTTTAAATCTATTTATTGTATTTAAGAGACTATTAGTTGGGTTGTTTAGGTTGGACCATTTTAAGGATGTATTTTGACTTTGGACTTATTTCGATTTAGTTGTAATTTTCCTATATTGTGGACAGTTAAGACTTTCGTTATATTACTTTGGTTTGGTTCAAGTATTTTACTTGGATATTGGATTAACCTCTAAGTAACCCCTTAATTGTGGTGGAAAAAGTAAGCTTCCGCTTGATTAATGCTAAATTCCAATTGGTTTTTGCCTTCAAAATTCGGGGCGGTTACACTTGTTATCAAAGCGAAGGCTTTGGAAGCTTGTCTAAAATATTTGGAAAAGTAGAGAAATAGTTTAACTTAGAGAAGTTGAAGTTTGGAGTAACTAATGAAAGTACTTATGAAATAATTTTTAGTAAAGAAAAATTTAAGATGTAAGTCTAACTTAAATAAGATAATTAACTAAGTACCTTTAGTAAACTAGAGGTGTTAAAGGTCCTTTGTAAGAAAGTGATGATCTAATTATGTGGATAAGTTGCCTAAGCATGACGGTACATTAAGTTGAGGGTAAAGTCGTCATTAAAAGGGTTGGAATCGCGAATGGGATGGAAATTGACAAGTTTGTAAGTTACTAAGTCAATAAGAGTTAAGAAAGAGTGTTATGCATGTGCATACATATTTGTCTTAAAGGCAGAATTATTAATTAGTTATTACCTCATGGCAGGAACCAAGAGGAAATCGGGGAAGGAATGGATCCCCAAGCCCAGCTGAATATCTTAACAGAACAACTTAGAGTCATGCAAGAGACCAATGCTCAATTAGTTCAGCTTATAGCCAACCAACATGCTAGTGTGGATGACGAGACTAAGTTCTACAAAAGGCTTGCTACACACAGGCCTAAGACCTACAATGGTGCTACAGATCCAGTTGTCCTTGAAGATTGGATCAATGAAACCGAGAAAATTCTTGAGGTGGTGAACTGCCTAGAAAATCTGAAGGTTACACTTGCAGCATTCTATTTAGTGGGACCTGTAAAGCTTTGGTGGAGAGCCCTAAAGGGTGTCTCGTCAGTCAACACATCTGCTGGTGGAGCAGCACAACCCCAAATTGGAAATGGGAAGATTTCTTGAAGAAACTAAGAGCAAGGTTCTACCCAGCATCTCTACAGAGACAAAACGAATCAGAATTTCTCTACCTAAGGCAGCATTCGCTTAGCATTACTGAATACGCTAACAAATTCTTGGAGTTGGCTAGATTTGTTATAGAATAAGTGCTTGATGAGAAGAAAAAGATGGATCGCTTCTACAATGGTCTGAACTTCAGGTAGCAAAAGTTGATGGGCCAATATGAGTCTTTTCAAGCTATGTATGAACATGCTGTGGAGAAAGAAATGGTCTGGAAAAGAGAGGAAGATATGAGGAAACATGGATTTGGTAAAGACCAAGGAGGTAAGAGCAAGAAGCCCAGAGCTGGGGGAAACTTTAAGGGGAATCAGAACCAAAACCCCAAAAACTTCCAGAACGAAAACCGCTTGAAGAGCAACAAAAACCCAAAAAACCCCAATCCGCTAAAAAGTCAATTGTGCAACAGATGCAAGAAATGGCACTCAAAGGGAGTCAACTGTGAGGGTAAAGCTGTGTGTCTAAATTGTAGAAAACCAGGTCATTTAGCTCGAGACTGTTGGGGCAAGAACCAGGGAAACCCCGGGAATGGTGGAGCACGTTACTTAGGAAATCAAGGGAACCAGCGTAACAACTCTCAGCTCCGCCTTGAATATAAAGGCGGCAATAGAGCCTCATCTTTTGGAGGCCAAGGGAACCAGTGCCCGGGAGGAGGAAAATTCTTTGCCATTACTGCAGCAGGGGAGCCTAGCACCTTGATTCCTAAAACAGAAGGTAAAGTCATTTCTTGATTACTGTTATTGCTTGGTAAGTCCGCCCGAATCTTATTTGATTCTGAGGCCGACAAGTCATATGTTTCTAAGTCATTCATGAGATCCTTAAATTGTTCTGTTAATGTTTGCCCTATAGTGCATAAAGTTGACTTACCTGATGGAACAACGGTATCATGTAATACAAAGTTGATTGATTGCCCGTTAGTGATCCAGGGTAAGGAGTTCCATGTAGACCTGATTGTATTTGACTTAGGAGGGTTTGATGTTATTCTGGGAATGGACTGGCTAGGTAAACACAGGGCAGTGATTGAGTGCTATGAGAGAAATGTAATGATTGGGAACAATCTAGGGGATTGAGTAACTTTTAGTGATAGGACCATATCTAATATTGAGCCAGAGATGATCGAGAGGGTTACCACATTTCCGAAGAGAGGTGGGAAAACCTATGTCTACCACATGAGCGAGTTAACATACAAGGAGGTCGACTTAAGCCAAATCTTAATAGTGCAAGAATTTTCTGATGTATTCCTCGATGATCTACCTGGGTTACCTCCAAAGAGAGAGATATATTTTCATATTGACCTAGTTCCAGGGTCAAGCCCAAAGGCACCATATAGAATGACACCACTTGAGTTGGCTGAACTAAAAACCCAACTCGAGGAGTTACAAAATAAAGGGTTTATCAGACCAAGTGTATCACCATGGGGAGCTCCAATGTTGTTTGTGAAGAAGAAAGATGGGTCTTTGAGGCTATGTATTGACTATCGGGAGCTGAATAAAATCACAATCAAGAACAAGTACCCACTTCCTAGAATTGATGATTTATTTGACCAGGTATGCGCACTATGAGTTTAGAGTGATGCCATTTGGGTTAACTAATGCCCCTGCAGCATTCATGGACTTGATGAATCGAACATTCCACGACTATCTTGATAAGTTTGTAGTGGTTTTCATTGATGATATCTTGGTGTACTCTAAGAACGAGAATGATCATGAGGAGCACTTAAGATTTGTATTGACACGATTGAGGGAAAGAAGCTTTTATGGGATGTTGAGCAAGTGCGAATTCTGGCTGGATTGAGTTGTCTTCTTAGGTCATGTAATCTCAAAAGATGGCATAACGGTGGACCCCGAGAAGATAAAGACTATCATTGATTGGCTAGAACCGACTAGTGTTACTGAGGTAAGAAGCTTTATGGGTTTGGCAGGTTACTACCGAAGATATGTTGATGGGTTCTCTAAGATCGCACTACCGATCACCAGTTTGGTCCGAAAGAATACCAAGTTTGTGTGGTCACAAAAGTGCGAAGAGCTAGATTCGGTCGAATCTAGCTCCCATTTGGTCGAATTGACCTGCTGCTGCCCAAGAAAAGCTTGCAAAGCCTCTGGGAACCCCGAATTAGCTCACACTCGGTCGAAGCTAGTGCCATTCGGTCGAACCTGGGTTGAAGCCAGGTCGAAGCTAAGCACTACAGCCCAATCAGAAGACCAAAACTTGTTGGAATGGGCGAATTCGACCCAGATTCAGTCGACTCTGGCTAGCATCGGTCGAATGTAAGCCCAATTCGGGCGAATGCTGCACAACTTCGCGATTTCGTTTTCTTCGCAACTTAAGCCACGTAGGATTCTTTTAGGGCTTTTGTTCCCTTCTTGTGTAGCCTATATAAGGGCACTTTTATAAACATAAACCCTATGTGTTGATGGTTAGAAACCCTCTCTACCATTAAGAACATCATTTATTGCTTTCTTTCAATTCCTTTGCCCTAGATTAGATTTTTATGCTTTCATTTACATTCAAGCTTTGTAATTTCAAATCCTTTTCATTCAAGCACTTCAGTTTATGTAAGTTTACTTTCCTTTATTGCTTTCTCTCGTAGTTTATCCTTCATTCATGCCATTTAATGCTTCGTTCTTCTTAAGTTTGATTATTGCTTTGAATCTTGTTCTATTGCTTTCATTTCTTGTTCTTTCTTTGGTTATTGCTTTCTAGTGTAGTTGATAGTTAGTTTTCTTGCCTTGCCTTTCATTATTGCTAGTTTATTTCTTGCCCTAATGTTTACATACATGCTTTCTTTCTTGCTCTTAGTTGTTTTCACTTTCAATATGCTAGAGTAGTTTTCTTAGGGGTTTTGGTTTGGTGAAACCCTAGGTTTGATGAATGTTGCTCATGTGTTAGATTGGGGTTGAGGTTGTTGTGGTTTTGTTTGATTGATATTCGATGCATATCTTGTCCTGCCACTCCCTTGTGAGACATAGGGCGATTATGGGTCGTTCGGAATGACTATAGGTCATTAACTTCCCCATGCTATCTAGAGTGTCTCGATTGAACCACGCTCAATCTCCCTTGACCTAACTCTATTTGAGAACATAGTATCGACCTAGGGTGGATCCTCACCAACCCCGTTTGTTTTCTATTGCTTACACCAATCTTGTTTATTGCTTTCCTTAGTTTAGTCTAAAACACCCTCTTACATACACACACCACTCTTCTCTAGACCTAGCACCTAATCTTTCTTGCCCTTGTTCCTTGTGGTTCAATCCCCAAGTTACCTCTATACACGTTATAGTTGTAACTAGGGTGTTATATAAATGTGTTTGATTGACCAAGGTCTCTAGCGTTAAACGACGCGTTAGAAACCGGTTATCAGCATCAAGACAATTGAGGCCAAATGAGAAGAACTACCCAGTGCACGATTTAGAATTAGCTGGAATTATATTTGCCTTAAAAATTTGGAGGCATTATCTCTACGGCACTACTTGCACGATCTATACCCAATCACAAGAGTTTGACTTATCTGTTTACACAGAAGGAGCTTAACATGAGGCAGAGAAGGTGGCTAGAGTTGATGAAAGATTATGACCTCATTTTGGAGTATCATCTCGGAAAAGCAAACTATGTAGCTGATGTCTTAAACCGGAAACCGAGAATGGTCATAAATGGACTAATTTCAATGCCCTACGAGATCTATAAGGAGATGGAGGAGCTAGAATTGGTTGTGGTTAAGAAGGGGTCATATGATAGTGCTCTCAATGCTATGAGTACACGCCGAGACTACATGAGGAGATACATGGGCTAGAACAATATGAAGACTTCTTGTCAAAGTAGAAGATTGGTGTTGAAAAGGGTGCGGTTAAAGACTTCAGCATTGCTAAAGATGGGAGTATTCATCTAGAGGGAACGTTATGCGTGCCCCGAGATCCTGATTTGATAGAGAAAATACTGAAAGAGGCACATTCGACTATGTATTTTGTCCACCCAGGACAAGATAAGATGCTAGCAGATTTGAAACAATACTTTTGGTGGATGAACATGAAGAAAGATGTCGAGGATTTCATAGCTCGATGTCTAGTATGTCAGCAAGTCAAGATTGACCATCAGCGCACTCCAAGGGAATTGCAACCACTTCCTGTGCCTGAGTGGAAGTGGGAATCAGTGAGTATGGACTTTGTTGTTGGATTGCCCCGTTCGAGAAGGGGAAATGATTCTATTTGGGTGATTTTTGATCGACTCGCTAAGACTGCCAGATTTATTCCTGCTAAAGTAACTTGGAAAGCAAAACAATTAGCCGATGCTTATGTGAAAGAAGTACTTAGACTACATGGTGTACCGAAGACAATAGTTTCAGATCGGGATACAAAATTTGTGCCGCGTTTTTGGAATAAGCTACAAAGGGCATTTGCCACAAACCTTAATTACAACACCGCTTTTCACCCAGCTACAGATGGGCAGATAGAGAAGACCATCCAGACTCTAGAGGATATGCTTCTGGCATGTGCCCTGGATTTTCAGTGTTCGTGGGAAGACATCTTACCATTGGTAGAATTCTCTTACAAAAATAGTTACCAGAGTAGTATTGGTATGGCTCCGTATGAGGCCTTGTATGGCCAAAAATGTAGGACACCGCTTTGTTGGGATACCGGGAGGCCCGGCATGGTCGTTGGACCAGAGATGATAAGTGAGACCGCAGAACAAGTCAAAATCATTAGAGATCAGATGAAGGCTGCCCAAGATCGGCAGAAATCTTACGTAGATCGTAGGAGGAGGAAACTTGAGTTCCAAGTCGGTGAGAAGGTGTTCCTTAAAGTCTCGCCAACGAAGGGAGTCAAGAGGTTCGGAATGCAGGGGAAGCTTGGTCCTCGGTACATCGGACCTTATGAGATTTTGCGCAGAGTTGGGGAAGTAGCTTATGAGTTAGCATTACCAGCACAGTTAGCTAAGGTTCACAATGTGTTCCATGTATCACAATTGCGCCGGTATGTGTTTGATCCATCACACATTCTTCAGCATGAGCCGATTCAACTTGTTGAGAGCTTGCAGTATGAGGAGAAGCCCCTGAGAATCCTTAGTCGAGAGGTTAGAAAACTCAGTAGCCACACGATTCCACTTGTGAAAGTGTTATGGAGTGGACAGGATGATGACAGTGCTACTTGGGAAAAAGAGGATGACATGTTAATTAGATACTCTTACTTATTTGAATGATGTATTTTTAGCCATTAGTTTGAGTTAGTTTCGAGGACGAAAATCTTGTAAGAAGGGAAGACTGAAACAGTCGCATTATTGATGAGATTTCATTAGTCGTTTTTAGCGCCTAATTTTTTTTTATATATATTTGTCCGCCTCTTATTAAAAATTTAATTAGTGATGGTAGAAATATGAAAATTTTCTACGATGATTAGAAACTTGTTAATTCGTAACGTGGTTATAAATCATAACAAGTAACGTAAACTTTGGAGGTAGAAACTTAAAGTTTAGCAACTACCGATAACAGTTCGAGAAAATTTTTACATAACTTGTTACATGTACAACAATTTTTAAACATATAATACAAGTTACATAACTTGTTACATGTACAACAATTTTTACCCAAATTTTAAACTATCTTAGATAAACCTTTCCTACACTATAATAGACCAAAATGAGACAAAAATCACCTCAAAAACAGCCCCAAACAGCAGCCCCAATTGCTGTCCTAAACCCCCTTTATAGCCCTTTATACACTTACATACTCAAGCAAAACACTCTAACCAAAATACTCTTTTGTTCTAACCTAGATTATGCATCATTACAAGCATGCAAGAGACTAATATTTGAAGCAAAGACACTCTAATTTCTGAATAAGAATTCAGCCATAAACCCACAACACATTGCTCCCAAGTTCATTCATGAACAAACACTAGCATCCTTCAAACTTTCAACTACTAAGACACCTTCTTTTCTCATCAAATCTTCTTCAAAAACCAATCTAAACCTTCTGAAAATTTATGTTTATAATCTCAAATATTCCATAAAAATAATCTTCATTTCAAGAGCTTTCCATAGACACCAAACTTGAAGAAATCCTCCAAGTATAGTGTAAGTTACGTTCATTTCCTTATTCCACTAGTTTTTGTAAAACTTGTTCATGTAGAACACTCTTACATGAATCTTTCTATAAACTAAGATCAATTTAATATGGATAATTTTTTTGTATCTTAAACTAAGAAAATGATCACTTATAAAACCTCTATAAAAAAAATAAATCGATTATAATGGAAAGTAAAAGAAAAGAAAATGTTATTTTCACAATCTTATAAATTTTGTTACTTCAGGGGTTTTAAGTAAAATTATGGGACTTGATTAAGTATGTTGCTAAACATAAAAAGTACACTCCAAATATGTTAAATCATCACAAGTATTAGTGTAACAACTTCAACTAAGGAAAGTTAAGTGCATGTTAGGAATCCAAAATTATTATTGATTTTCTTGGATGAATGCAATATGTTTAGTTGAAGAGTTGGAGTTGAGACTTGAAGGGCAAGGACCCGAAGTTGGAACCACTTCTAAGAACGTATAGGAGCTTACGTGGGAGCTCACAGAATATTTATATAGGCTTGGAGTCGAGGTATGTCACATGGGGTGATTTTTAAAAATAAAATTCCTAAATAGAAGTTCTTAAATCTTAAAAAATGATATCAAAATGATAATTTTGAGTAAGAAATGATTTATTACATGTATTGTTATTGTGGGCATCATGCATGTTAATTTTATGAATTATTGTATGTTTAAAGGCATGATTTACACTACTTTGTGAAAGTATTTGTGATAGAAATTGTTATATGGATTTGGAAAATATTTAAAATCCATTTTAAAAACAATTTCCAGTAGCTATATGTTAAAAAAAATCTCTTGAATAATTTTGTTGAAATCTATTTGTCAATAGTTATTTTAAGGGATTTTAAGGTGTTAAATACTCTTATGATAAAACATGGTATTAGATTAATTCTTGATCATAAAAACTAATTATAAATTCATATTATAATGTCTCCAACAAGATTTGGCTAGAATATATTTAGTTTGGAATTTTTCATGATTTTTGAGTAATCGTTAAATTTTCTATCGGTAAATTGTTAAATAGTAAAATATAAAATAATTACCAAATTAAGGCATATGGACTTAAAAATTTTTATCACATACTCATATGGACAGTAACTAAATTTGGTAAACTTTTGAGAAGATTTTGTTGACGTTTGAGGACCTTAATAATTTTTACTCGGTTATTAATAATCGGTAAGTTAGAAAATGGTAAAATACAAAATAATAACTAACTGGCTTCTTATGGGCCTGAAAACTTTATGAGACACTTAAACCAACAGTAGTTACATGTAGAAAAATTTATATCTATTTTCGTGACCATATATGGACTTAAATAAATTTTATTCGGTTTATTGGTAAAATAACAATATTAATTATTAAAAATACCCCACACGATTGTTAATGGTTATTTAAAATTTTATATTCCTTAAACTAGTTTCTGGAACATCATAAAATTTTTATACTATTTTATTGGGACTTAAATAATTTTGAACTGATTTTATTTGATTTATCAATAAGATGTCTATATAAAAAGATAAAATATCATACATGACATTATAAGTTTAAATGAGCTAATAAAAAAATAATATAACTTCTAGAACTTTGGTAAAATTTATTAATCTAATGATTAATTATTTACTAATTTATCAAATTCATAAATATTGTTTAATTATTTAAAGGCGTAATATTGTTAATTAAATTTGAGAAAAAATAGACCTATATCAAAAATTTATAATTTTGTTAGTAACCTACTGTCTCATAGTATAAATAAGTTTCACTTAGATGGTTTATAAAATTAATGGATTTAAAACAATATTTAAATAACGGTAAATACCTAAATTGTCGAAATAATCGTAAAATAATTATAAATTTGTATAACAAATTATAATCTTATGGAACAACCTTAAATTCTTTTTAATTAAGTTATTATAATGACTTTATTAATGTGGGCCTTGTTGGAGAATTAATATGTATTTTGTAAATCAATTATCAATTTTATTACCGGTAAAACTATCTCGTATTTAAGAAAATAGTGTTTTATGAATTCTCCTGTGACAAAGATTTTATAGACTTATGAACTAAATTCTATTTATTTTGAATGAATTTCAAAACTCTTTTAAGTTATGTTTACTTTGAGAAGGATTGAAATGAAACATTTTAGTGGTTTCCTTGAAAAATCGTATCGAATTTTAAACACTCACTACTACATAATTGGTTTTAGGTAACACCCAAAAAGTGTAACCTAAAGTGCTTAAAGTGCTACTATAGACCTAAGGTAACACATTTTTGGGTGCTACATCTGGCGGTGTTACCTATTCTCTTAGGTAACACTTTTACATGCATATGGTAACACTTTTAAAAGTGTTATATTAAATAACTTTAGGTAACACTTTTTTTGCATATGTATCATTTTCATAGTGTTACTTATCATTTCTTTTGTAACACTTTTTTCTAATTAGGTATCACTTTTTCACCTCATCAATTAAGCTATTGTAACACTTTTCAATAATGTATCACTTTGAACTATTTTATGTAACACTTTGTTGAGGATTAGGTAACATATTTTTCATATTAGGTAACACTTTTTCATTTAATCAATTAAGCTAATGTAACACTTTAAAAAAAAACTAAAATTTTGCAATTAATTGCTGCTCGAAGGAATCGAGCACGCAGTCTGTGTGCCCTAGTGCCTCTGAAATTGATTTGCATCCACCGCCAACTGAGATACATGATATTAATGATTTGTTATGAAATCAAATGGATATATTCCTGTTTGTAAACAACTATAAACACATACCACAGTATATAATCTTAATCTACATCATTCAAAGTTATCTTGGATAATTAATTAATAATTGTAAATTTTGAAAATTTAATTTGCCATAGCTTGAATAATAAAATATATTAAAAATAGTTTGGGACTGATATCAATATTTTAAAAATATAATATTAACTAAAATTCAAAATTTATTTTGCCAATTTTATTTCAAAAATAAAAAATATAGTAAATAAGTAAAATAGTGTTACAAATGGGTTAGAAATGTAAAAAGTGTTACATATTAATTAGTGTTACCAATTTTTAAAGTGTTACATATTAGTGTTACCAATTCTTAAAGTGTTACGTATAAGTGTTACCAATTATTAAAGTGTTACATACAAGTGTTACCAATTTTTAAAGTGTTACATATTAGTGTTAACAATTTTTAAAGTGCTACATATAAGTGTTACCAATTATTTAAGTGTTACATACAAGTGTTACCAATTTTAAAGTGTTACATATTAGTGCTACCACATTCGAAAGTGTTACATATAAGTGTTACTAATTTTAAAAGTGTTACATGATTATGTTACTTAAAGATAAAGTGTTACAAAAGTGCTACCTAATATTCTTAAGAAGTTGGATATCAAAATGTGTAACCAATATGTGTTACATAAAGTCATTTTTGTACTAGTGACTTTTTGTTACGATGCATTTCCACACATGCTAGTGACGCCCCAAAATAATACAAAGGTTATCTTTGATGATATGATTATGCTATGCATGTTGTACATATGTGGGAAAGATTATGATTTGATTTTGCTATGTTGTAAAGAAAATATGTCTTGCTATGTTGCAAATAAAAGATGTTTATCATAAGAAAAAGTTAATATTTTTGACTTTTCAAATGTTATTGAAATTACAAGGCATATATTATATACAAAAATATTTTATCCTAAATGGCGGGTATATATGCTACAACAAATGTTTTGTGCACGATTAAACGGCTCACCAATGCTGAGCGCGTATTGTTCACAATACCATTGTGTTACACTTGCCGGACATGTCGCGGACGTTAGACCAACTACCAAAACGAGTCACAGGATGACTCATAGAGTACCCATGTAAACTTATGATATGAGTTTGAAATTGATTTGGATCCATTGAGATCTTATGGTTTATGATGAAATGTGAGAACTTGGAATTATTACTATAAAACCATTGAATAAAGTTTGAATGATAATATGATTTATCAAATGAAAAAGCATCTTTCAAAATGAATTTACTCAAATCAAAAAAGGTTTTAATAACTTGTTTGACAGACACTAGTGTGTTATAATCAGCCTTTTTGCTAATACTATGCTTTGTATGTTTTCCAATGGTTTTGTTTTTATAGTAAACCCCCATGGTACCTCGACGTAGAATGGATATGCCAGCGGAGGATGAACCTGAGTTGGAGTATGACTCCCCTTATGTATAGATCTCTTTATTGTATTTGAGAGACTATTAGTTGGGTTGTTTAGGTTTTGACCATTTTAAGAATGTATTTGAACTTTGGACTTATTTCGATTTGGTTGTAATTTTCCTATATTTTGGATAGTTAAGACTTCCGTTATATTGCTTTGGTTTGGTTCAAGTATTTTACTTGGATATTGGTTTAACCTCTAAGTAACCCCTTAATTGTGCTGGCAAAAGTAAGCTTCTGCTTGATTAATACTAAATTCCAATTGGCGTTTGCCTTCATAATTCGGGGCGGTTACAGAGAGAGAAAGAAGCCGTCATGGAAGCAATGAAATCAAGGAGAAAGTCATTCTCCTGGTTTAGGCGCGGCTCCTCTAGTGGTCACTAAAGGCCACTTGCCCTAGACTTCCCCTAGTTGTATTCTTTAGGTTTTATGGTTTAGTCCCTTTGCTATACTGTTAAGCATTAAGGAAACTGCTTTGCTTAAGCATGGGGGGGGAGTCTACACCTTTATTAGTGTAGTTTTTATCTTTCTTTTGTTTTTTATTTTTTTTCTTAGATAGTTTTTCTCTTTTTATTTTTCCTTCCTTTTTACATTTTCTTAGGCTAGTTTCTAGTTTAGTTCATCTTCTTTTTTTTTATATCTTCGTATTTTATTTTATTCTGTTTTGAATGATGTATACCTAAAAAAAATGAGAAGAATGCAAGCCATAAACCTATTAAGGAGGCTAGGCAAAAGGAGAGTAAGTGTTCTTTGGAGCTGATATCACTATTGCTGCTATCATTATTCCTCCTATGTCGCGTCGTCATCTGCAGGTATATTTCTATCCCTATCTTTATTCTTCCTTCTTTATGTTCTAGCTCCACTATATTATCACACCTTAACTCACCAAGCTATCTTCACTTAGATTCTCTTTCATCATCCCTTACTAACCATTGCACGTAATTAAACTATAAATTTTGAACCAAAAATAAGCCCCCATCCTCTTTGATCCAAAGTAAGTTCTTGGATTGCGAGATCCAAGAGCTCCATTATTTGAGCCTTATAGTTTTGGAGTTTGGATGTTTATTTATTTATTTTGGTACATTATGTTGTGGTTGTGATGATGGATTTTTGTGTTGGGATGGGTTTGAGGTTGATAAGGGGTTTGGATTTTTCTAGGCTTACATGTGAGACCATTTATGAGGGGAAGGAGACTAAGATAGGAAGCCTCTTACTTTTGGGGAGTCATAACGAGAACCGAAGTTCATGTTTAAGAGGTAATGTTGCAATCGATGGTGAATATGCGAAAGGCATTCTAGATTATTTAGATCGAGCATTTGCTACGCAAGGCATTGGAGATCAAATAATTTGCCCATGTAAAGAGTGCTATCGCCATTTTTGGTATCGTAGAGATAAAGTGTACAATCACTTATTCGCAAATGGGATCATGTCAGGCACCGAAGGATGGCAGTGTGATGAGAATGACACATCTTCAACTAAAAATACTAATGTTGACAATTCACCCGCTTTTCTAGTTGACATGGAGCGTGTGATATATGACACTCATAGAGATGTGGCAACCATGTTTCCACGTGACCATGAAGGGGTTGGAGAGGAGGCCAATACAGAGGCTAAAAAGTTTTATAGGTTAGTAGAAGAGGGAAATGAAGAGCTATATCTTGGATGCAAAACATTTTCAAAACTTTCGTTCCACATTCGCATGTTCCTTTTAAAGTGTAAACATGGGACAATGAACACTGCCTTTACAGATTATTTGCAATTATTTGGAGAAGCAGTACTAGATTCTAAATTGCCTAAATCTTATAATGAGGCAAAGAAAGTGTTGAAAGATTTAGGTCTTCACTATGATAAAATCCATGCATATCGTAATGATTCTATGCTTTTTTGGAAAAAGCATGAAGGGGCTACATCATGCCATGTGTGTCATGCCTCAAGATGGAAAGATAAAGAGAATGAACAATTAGAAGACATGAATAATTTTTCATCTAAGGATGCTCATTTAGTCCCTACAAAAGTTGTTTGGCATTTCTCTCTTAAGCATAGGCTTGAAAGGCTGTATATGTGCTCCAAAACAGAAGAGTTAATGAGGTGCCATCATGAAGAGAGGGTAAAAGATGATCTACTTCGACATCCTGCCGATGGTGAATCATGGAAACATTTTGATGAACAATACTCGGATTTTTCTGGTGGAGCACGCAATATTCGATTAGGACTTGCATGTGATGAATTTAATCCATTTAAAACTTTGAGCATGCAACACAATACATGGCCTGTTGTCTTGATCAATTATAATTTACCCCCATGGCTGTGTATGAAGTCTAAATTCCTAATGTTGTCTTTACTTATTCCCAGGCCCAACTCTTCTGGAAATGACATTGATGTCTACCTTCAACCATTGGTGGAAGAGCTCAAAGATCTATGGGAGAATAGATTGCACACCTATGATGCATAATAAAAGCAAATGTTCAAGATGCATGCAACTTTACAATCAACAACAAGTGACTTTCCAGGATACGCAATGTTGTCTGGTTGGAGCACTAAAGGAAAGTTTGCATGCTCTTATTGTCATTATGAAACTAATCACCGCTATTTGAATAATAGTAAGAAGTCAGTTTATAGAGGGAATTGTCGATGGTTGGATGCCAATCATCCTTGGCCGCATGATATAAAGTCTTTTGATGGGGAAAAGGATGAGAGGATAGCTCCCGAACCTTTAACAGGTCTGAGATTGTTAGCTACTCCTAGGAGAAAGTCAGCAATCTTCTACACTCTACCATACTGGAAAGATTGCAAATGTTGTCATCATTTGGATGTCATGCATATAGAAAAAAACATTTGCGATAGTTTGCTGGGAACTTTGTTAGACATTACTGGAAAGTCTAAAGATCACCATAAAGCTCGATTAGATATGAAAGAAATGGGAATAAGAAAAGAATTGCATCCTTTGGAATCAGGTGATGATCGCTTTGTCTTGCTTCCTAAAGCATCATTTTCAATGACGAAGGAGGAAAAGAGAATATTATGCGGAGTTATAAAGAAGGCAAAGCTACCGCAAGGGTGTTCATCGAACCTTGCAAGGTGTGTGCAGGTGAAGGAGAGAAAAATTTTAGGGTATAAGAGTCATGATGCTCATATTATAATGCATCACTTACTTCCAGTTGCAACTCTACCAAAGCATGTGGCTATGCGTCTTATTATATTAAGTGCCTTTTTCAGATCAATATGTAATAGAGTTATCAATCCAAATGATTTGGATCGCCTTCAAACTGAGATTAGTGAGACTCTTTCTGATCTTGAAAGAATATTCCCACCATCTTTCTTTTATATCATGGTTCACTTGCCCGTTCATTTAGTCAATGAAGTAAAGCTTGGTGGTCCAGTATGTGATTGGTGGATGTACCCGATTGAAAGGAATCTAGGAAAGTTGAAATATTATGTCAAAAATAGAAATCCTTCTGAAGCATCGATTGTAGAAGGTTACTTGACTGGAGTGTTTGGTATTCTGCTCTAGATATTTGAATGACGGAGAAAAGTTGCGATCGAACGGATCTAATCAATCTCATAAAACAGATGATAAATCTACAAATGAGGGGTCATCTTTATTCCCTATAACTGGTTATCCTCTTGGGAGGAAAAAGAAGGGAAAGAAAGGAAATGCATTCAGTCCAAATTCCAAGACAAGGACTCTGGCACATCGTTATGTATTGTTCAACTGTGAAGATGAACCAGTTCAATATTAGGCTTATAAATAATTTAATTATACTTACTTTTATTGTGATATACTAGGGAACATGAGAAGGTTGTGAAAAATCAGTCAAAAACAAGCGGAATAGAAGGTGGAAGGAGGCTCAATAACATAGCAATGAATTAATGGATTGGTTTAAGGTGAAGATTGAGTCAGCTAATGTCTCATATCCAATTAAGTGGTTATCATTGGATCCTTCTATTATTGCTAGGAGATATGTTGGATATTTCTGTAATGGCTATAACTTCTACACCAAAGAGCATGATGAGAAATGCAAAACCCAAAATAGTGGAGTCTCATTGACTGCTTTGACTTCAAGCTTTGCAAGTAGCAAGGACTGTAATCCTGTTTTAGGTAAGGTCACTTATTACGGGGTTATAAAAAAAATTATTGAGTTAGATTATTGGGGTGCATTTAGTGCTTTATTCTTTGAGTTTGATTGGTTTCAAGTGGAAATAGACGACTACAGCCTCACTCGTGTAAATTTTAAGAAATTCATCTCCAAATATGACCCGTACGTGTTGGCATCACAAGTACATCAAGTATTCCACATTCAAGATGGCCTTGAAGAGGATTGGCATTATGTGAATCGAAAGTTGGTTAGAGATTTTTATTATGCTGAAGGGAAATCTAGAGACACATATGAAAGCAAAGTTCTTGAACCGGATGATGATATAAATTTGGCTCCTGTAAATGATGAAGATATAAGTTGGTGTAGAGGAGATGCTTGTGATAGGGTTCAAGTGCAACAAATCAACATTAGCAGTGATTTAAGTGTTGATACTTTTGATGATGATTCCGATATTGATGAGACAAATTGGGATTGGATGAAACCGTTAACTTAACTATTCGAATGATATGATATTAAATGGATAGACAATTTCTAGTTATATTTTTTTGCAAGATTTTTCAGAATTTTGAGTCGTGTTTGATATAATATCATGCAGATTAATTATGTAAATCTTTCTCTTATGTGTGTATTTCTTTCCGTTAGTGTTAATTATTTATGCTGTTTAAGTAGGATTTGATATAATATCATGCAGATTTGATGTTTTATATGCCTAACTTTTTATGTCATTGTCATTCTTATGGTAGTGAAGGAATCATCAAGCCTTTTCAAGTTAATTCAGGCAAAACAGGCTCTTGCAATTTTTAATTATTAATCATGAGTAGTTGAATACTGCTAAAGTAATGATTTGAATAATGAACATTGAGGGAAAAGAAATGAGCTTATCTTTCCAAACATGGGTTATTACTTCTATTTGTTATGGACCGAATGGCAATGGAGATTATTTAATATTTACTACCATACATTTTTCCCATAAAGTTATAGTTGACACTAGTATAAAGTAAAGGGCCATTGTGATTTGTTCAAATCCAATAAGACATCAAATTCGATTTTTGTTCAAATCAAGTAAGCTTTACTCATATGTATTCATATGACTTAGCTCTATATTTATCTGTTGTTCTCTTGTTGTCTGCTGCTCAATACTCCTATACTTAACAGTTTAGGTGGGCTGTCATTCTTTTATTGTATATTCTCTTTTACAAACTTTTTTGCATTTTTTTGACGCTATTTTATGGTTGTACCAAAGATCGTCAATATGACATTATGAAAAACTAAGACAAAAGAGGATTGAAGAAAACCAACAAAGAATGAAGGTCTTAGGGATTAATACAATGGCTTATGAAGTAAATCAATTAATGAAGAGCTCAAAACATCCAAAGAAAAATAAGGTGCAATTGAAAAAGGTAGGTAAAGATCTCGATGATGATTATACACCAGGTGAAGATAGTGAGCAAAATCATTCAAATGAAGAAGATGAAAATGAGATTAGGAAAAGTGGTGCAAATTCATTGGTTCAAGCCAAGAAGGTGATTTCTTTATTTGATTAAACTTGTGAATTATAATAGTCTAACATTCTATTTTAATTAATTTAACTGATATCAACGTCGTTGTTTTTATTTTTTTATTTTTTTTTGAAAGGAAAGAAGAAAACACTAAGAAGAAAAATCAGCGAATACAGAGTCTGTCATCCAACTAAGATACGAAGCAAGCCATATACTCTCACAACTATTATTTGAGGCCCAATATGCGAGCCTATGAGTTGCTTCGTTGCACTCCATAAAACAAAAGGAAAATCTAATGCTATTAAAAGAGTTACAAATCGTGTGAATATTGTTGATTATAACTTGGGAGTGAAGACCTCTAGCTCAGTCCTTTTTAAGAGCAGCAATGACCACAGAAGCATCGCCTTCAATGATGACGTCCTTCCATTGTTGTCGCTTAGCCAACTGGACAACCCATTCAGCTGCTCTACATTCAGCCATTTCTGCCGTAACATGAGGCCATTGAGTCTTAGAGGCAGTTAGGCAAACAGTGCCATCAGCATCCCGCGCAATAACACCCAATCCATAGCAATCTCGTTGAGTATTAATGGAGGCGTCGAAATTGAGTTTAGCCGCTGTCCGGGCGAGCCCACTTCTCCTTCGTACGCGAAGCTCTCTTGGCTGTCAAGACGTTCCATCTTTGGTAGTCAAGCAAACCGTCTGTCGCCCTTTTGACACAAATCTCCGGGGAGGTATAGATCTTTTCAAAGCACAGCTCGTTCCTTGCGTACAAAATCTGCCATAAAAACACTGTTAGAAGCTCAGCATTATGAAGATTATTATTATGTAAAAAATCAGAAATCCAAGTTCTTATATCGGGAGCATCTCTATTATAAATCATATTGGGAGCAACACTCCGAAATTGACGAGCCCACGAGCATTCTTTGAAGACATGAGTCGCCGACTCATTCGCACCACATCTAGGACACCTGCCAAGATCCAAAACACCCTTTCTTTGGAGGTTCTTGTTGTGCGGGATGATATCCCAAATAGCACGCCAAAGAAAGATTTTTGCTTTCGACGGAATGTTCAAATGCCACATGTTTTTGCACATAGGATCAGGACCAGAGGAGCAAGAAGCCGAGTCGATCCTTGCCATAGCTATTCTATACGCCTCCTTCACTTTAAACGCCCCTTCATTGTTACCATACCATACGTGCTCATCTATCACACTGTTCTTGCTAATAGGGACACTTAGAATAGGTGCCGTGTCAACCGGTAGAAATAATGAGCTAACCATCTTTTTATTCCAAGACATAGTATCCTGATCAAAGAGTTCATGGACTTTAGCATCCGGAGATAAGAAGGAACAAGGAGTAGCAATCTTCCCCGTGCCCCCTCCACCAAGCCAAGCATCCTTCAAAATAGCCACCAATAAGCCATTACCGATCCTCCAACGGGTGGCTCTCCTAAACAACTCTAGACCCCATATACTACGCCAAGCATA
>JPXE02000142.1:22759-36072 GCA_000753965.2 Amaranthus hypochondriacus | reverse complement strand
TTTTTTTATCGCATTCAATGCAAGCTGAAATAACACGGTCCCCATCCAAACTCCCCTATTGGAACCGTGTCGAGCATCGGATGGCCCTCTTGAACTCCAAGTGTTGCGCGGATTTGTTAAATATTTTTAACTTTTTTGGTGCGAGATGAGAAGGAATTTCTGCGCGGTGTCTTTTGTGAATGTGAAAATAATGGGGAAGAGAAAAGAGTCATTGTGAAGAATAAGACTCGAAATCGAGGTCTCGAATGCGAATTTTTAGATTTGGAGCGTTTTGGAGTTTCTGTTGCGGGGCAATTCGCATATAAACAAATTGTTACAATGATTAATAAGTGCGATCATACCAGCACTAATGCCACCGGATCCAATCAGAACTCCGCAGTGAAACGTGCTTGAACGAGAGTAGTACTATGATGGGTGACCTCCTTAGAAGTCCTCGTGTTGCACCCCTTTTTTGCGTTTATTCATCATTTTTTTATCGCAAATTCAAGTGCTAGTTTGGAAAATATGTCTTTCCCGACCTCCGAATTTACGGGCATACGAAAACTAAGATCCCTTGATATGTGTCCACACGCATACGGACGAATTGTTGCGAAGAGCGCATCGGCGCATTCATGCAAGCTGAAATAACACCGGTCCCCATCCAAACTCCCTATTGGAACCGTGTCGAGCATGGATGGCCTCTTGAACTCCAAGTGTTGCGCGGATTTGTTAAATATTTTTTAACTTTTTTGGTGCGAGATGAGAAGGAATTTCTGCGGCGGTGTCTTTTGTGAATGTGAAAATAATGGGAAGAGGAAAAGAGTCATTGTGAAGAATAAGACTCGAAATCGGGGTCTCGAATGCGAATTTTTGAGATTTGGAGCGTTTGGAGTTTCTGTTGCGGGGCAATTCGCATATAAACAAATTGTTACAATGAGTTAATAAGTGCGATCATACCAGCACTAATGCACCGGATCCAATCAGAACTCCGCAGTGAAACGTGCTTGAACGAGAGTAGTACTATGATGGGTGACCTCCTTAGAAGTCCTCGTGTTGCACCCCTTTTTTGCGTTTATTCATCATTTTTTTATCGCAAATTCAAGGTGCTAGTTTGGAAAATATGTCATTTTAGTTAATTTCACTATATAGTAGCTGGAGATAACTTAATTTATAAAAATATGACACGTAACCGGTCCCGACCTCGAATTTACGGGCATACGAAAACTAAGATCCCTTGAGATGTGTCCACACGCATACGGACGAATTGTTGCGAAGAGCGCATCGGCGCATTCATGCAAGCTGAAATAACACCGGTCCCCATCCAAACTCCCTATTGGAACCGTGTCGAGCATGGATGGCCTCTTGAACTCCAAGTGTTGCGCGGATTTCTTAAATATTTTTTAACTTTTTTGGTGCGAGATGAGAAGGAATTTCTGCCGGCGGTGTCTTTTGTGAATGTGAAAATAATGGGAAGAGGAAAGGAGTCATTGGGAAGAATAAGACTCGAAATCGGGGTCTCGAATGCGAATTTTTGAGATTTGGAGCGTTTGGAGTTTCTGTTGCGGGGCAATTCGCATATAAACAAATTGTTACAATGAGTTAATAAGTGCGATCATACCAGCACTAATGCACCGGATCCAATCAGAACTCCGCAGTGAAACGTGCTTGAACGAGAGTAGTACTATGATGGGTGACCTCCTTAGAAGTCCTCGTGTTGCACCCCTTTTTTGCGTTTATTCATCATTTTTTTATCGCAAATTCAAGGTGCTAGTTTGGAAAATATGTCATTTTCCCGACCTCGAATTTACGGGCATACGAAAACTAAGATACCTTGATATGTGTCCACACGCATACGGACGAATTGTTGCGAAGAGCGCATCGGCGCATTCATGCAAGCTGAAATAACACCGGTCCCCATCCAAACTCCCTATTGGAACCGTGTCGAGCATGGATGGCCTCTTGATCTCCAAGTGTTGCGCGGATTTGTTAAATATTTTTTAACTTTTTTGGTGCGAGATGAGAAGGAATTTCTGCCGGCGGTGTCTTTTGTGAATGTGAAAATAATGGGAAGAGGAAAAGAGTCATTGTGAAGAATAAGACTCGAAATCGGGTCTCGAATGCGAATTTTTGAGATTTGGAGCGTTTGGAGTTTCTGTTGCGGGGCAATTCGCATATAAACAAATTGTTACAATGAGTTAATAAGTGCGATCATACCAGCACTAATGCACCGGATCCAATCAGAACTCCGCAGTGAAACGTGCTTGAACGAGAGTAGTACTATGATGGGTGACCTCCTTAGAAGTCCTCGTGTTGCACCCCTTTTTTGCGTTTATTCATCATTTTTTTATCGCAAATTCAAGGTGCTAGTTTGGAAAATATGTCATTTTCCCGACCTCGAATTTACGGGCATACGAAAACTAAGATACCTTGATATGTGTCCACACGCATACGGACGAATTGTTGCGAAGAGCGCATCGGCGCATTCATGCAAGCTGAAATAACACCGGTCCCCATCCAAACTCCCTATTGGAACCGTGTCGAGCATGGATGGCCTCTTGATCTCCAAGTGTTGCGCGGATTTCTTAAATATTTTTTAACTTTTTTGGTGCGAGATGAGAAGGAATTTCTGCCGGCGGTGTCTTTTGTGAATGTGAAAATAATGGGAAGAGGAAAAGAGTCATTGTGAAGAATAAGACTCGAAATCGGGGTCTCGAATGCGAATTTTTGAGATTTGGAGCGTTTGGAGTTTCTGTTGCGGGGCAATTCGCATATAAACAAATTGTTACAATGAGTTAATAAGTGCGATCATACCAGCACTAATGCACCGGATCCAATCAGAACTCCGCAGTGAAACGTGCTTGAACGAGAGTAGTACTATGATGGGTGACCTCCTTAGAAGTCCTCGTGTTGCACCCCTTTTTTGCGTTTATTCATCATTTTTTTATCGCAAATTCAAGGTGCTAGTTTGGAAAATATGTCATTTTAGTTAATTTCACTATATAGTAGCTGGAGATAACTTAATTTATAAAAATATGACACGTAACGGTGCCGACCTCGAATTTACTGGCATACGAAAACTAAGATCCCTTGATATGTGTCCACACGCATACGGACGAATTGTTGCGAAGAGCGCATCGGCGCATTCATGCAAGCTGAAATAACACCGGTCCCCATCCAAACTCCCTATTGGAACCGTGTCGAGCATGGATGGCCTCTTGAACTCCAAGTGTTGCGCGGATTTGTTAAATATTTTTTAACTTTTTTGGTGCGAGATGAGAAGGAATTTCTGCCGGCGGTGTCTTTTGTGAATGTGAAAATAATGGGAAGAGGAAAAGAGTCATTGTGAAGAATAAGACTCGAAATCGGGGTCTCGAATGCGAATTTTTGAGATTTGGAGCGTTTGGAGTTTCTGTTGCGGGGCAATTCGCATATAAACAAATTGTTACAATGAGTTAATAAGTGCGATCATACCAGCACTAATGCACCGGATCCAATCAGAACTCCGCAGTGAAACGTGCTTGAACGAGAGTAGTACTATGATGGGTGACCTCCTTAGAAGTCCTCGTGTTGCACCCCTTTTTTGCGTTTATTCATCATTTTTTTATCGCAAATTCAAGGTGCTAGTTTGGAAAATATGTCATTTTAGTTAATTTCACTATATAGTAGCTGGAGATAACTTAATTTATAAAAATATGACACGTAACCGGGTCCCGACCTCGAATTTACGGGCATACGAAAACTAAGATCCCTTGAGATGTGTCCACACGCATACGGACGAATTGTTGCGAAGAGCGCATCGGCGCATTCATGCAAGCTGAAATAACACCGGTCCCCATCCAAACTCCCTATTGGAACCGTGTCGAGCATGGATGGCCTCTTGATCTCCAAGTGTTGCGCGGATTTCTTAAATATTTTTTAACTTTTTTGGTGCGAGATGAGAAGGAATTTCTGCCGGCGGTGTCTTTTGTGAATGTGAAAATAATGGGAAGAGGAAAAGAGTCATTGTGAAGAATAAGACTCGAAATCGGGGTCTCGAATGCGAATTTTTGAGATTTGGAGCGTTTGGAGTTTCTGTTGCGGGGCAATTCGCATATAAACAAATTGTTACAATGAGTTAATAAGTGCGATCATACCAGCACTAATGCACCGGATCCAATCAGAACTCCGCAGTGAAACGTGCTTGAACGAGAGTAGTACTATGATGGGTGACCTCCTTAGAAGTCCTCGTGTTGCACCCCTTTTTTGCGTTTATTCATCATTTTTTTATCGCAAATTCAAGGTGCTAGTTTGGAAAATATGTCATTTTCCCGACCTCGAATTTACGGGCATACGAAAACTAAGATACCTTGATATGTGTCCACACGCATACGGACGAATTGTTGCGAAGAGCGCATCGGCGCATTCATGCAAGCTGAAATAACACCGGTCCCCATCCAAACTCCCTATTGGAACCGTGTCGAGCATGGATGGCCTCTTGAACTCCAAGTGTTGCGCGGATTTGTTAAATATTTTTTAACTTTTTTGGTGCGAGATGAGAAGGAATTTCTGCCGGCGGTGTCTTTTGTGAATGTGAAAATAATGGGAAGAGGAAAAGAGTCATTGTGAAGAATAAGACTCGAAATCGGGGTCTCGAATGCGAATTTTTGAGATTTGGAGCGTTTGGAGTTTCTGTTGCGGGGCAATTCGCATATAAACAAATTGTTACAATGAGTTAATAAGTGCGATCATACCAGCACTAATGCACCGGATCCAATCAGAACTCCGCAGTGAAACGTGCTTGAACGAGAGTAGTACTATGATGGGTGACCTCCTTAGAAGTCCTCGTGTTGCACCCCTTTTTTGCGTTTATTCATCATTTTTTTATCGCAAATTCAAGGTGCTAGTTTGGAAAATATGTCATTTTCCCGACCTCGAATTTACGGGCATACGAAAACTAAGATACCTTGATATGTGTCCACACGCATACGGACGAATTGTTGCGAAGAGCGCATCGGCGCATTCATGCAAGCTGAAATAACACCGGTCCCCATCCAAACTCCCTATTGGAACCGTGTCGAGCATGGATGGCCTCTTGATCTCCAAGTGTTGCGCGGATTTCTTAAATATTTTTTAACTTTTTTGGTGCGAGATGAGAAGGAATTTCTGCCGGCGGTGTCTTTTGTGAATGTGAAAATAATGGGAAGAGGAAAAGAGTCATTGTGAAGAATAAGACTCGAAATCGGGGTCTCGAATGCGAATTTTTGAGATTTGGAGCGTTTGGAGTTTCTGTTGCGGGGCAATTCGCATATAAACAAATTGTTACAATGAGTTAATAAGTGCGATCATACCAGCACTAATGCACCGGATCCAATCAGAACTCCGCAGTGAAACGTGCTTGAACGAGAGTAGTACTATGATGGGTGACCTCCTTAGAAGTCCTCGTGTTGCACCCCTTTTTTGCGTTTATTCATCATTTTTTTATCGCAAATTCAAGGTGCTAGTTTGGAAAATATGTCATTTTAGTTAATTTCACTATATAGTAGCTGGAGATAACTTAATTTATAAAAATATGACACGTAACCGGGTCCCGACCTCGAATTTACTGGCATACGAAAACTAAGATCCCTTGAGATGTGTCCACACGCATACGGACGAATTGTTGCGAAGAGCGCATCGGCGCATTCATGCAAGCTGAAATAACACCGGTCCCCATCCAAACTCCCTATTGGAACCGTGTCGAGCATGGATGGCCTCTTGAACTCCAAGTGTTGCGCGGATTTGTTAAATATTTTTTAACTTTTTTGGTGCGAGATGAGAAGGAATTTCTGCCGGCGGTGTCTTTTGTGAATGTGAAAATAATGGGAAGAGGAAAAGAGTCATTGTGAAGAATAAGACTCGAAATCGGGGTCTCGAATGCGAATTTTTGAGATTTGGAGCGTTTGGAGTTTCTGTTGCGGGGCAATTCGCATATAAACAAATTGTTACAATGAGTTAATAAGTGCGATCATACCAGCACTAATGCACCGGATCCAATCAGAACTCCGCAGTGAAACGTGCTTGAACGAGAGTAGTACTATGATGGGTGACCTCCTTAGAAGTCCTCGTGTTGCACCCCTTTTTTGCGTTTATTCATCATTTTTTTATCGCAAATTCAAGGTGCTAGTTTGGAAAATATGTCATTTTAGTTAATTTCACTATATAGTAGCTGGAGATAACTTAATTTATAAAAATATGACACGTAACCGGGTCCCGACCTCGAATTTACGGGCATACGAAAACTAAGATCCCTTGATATGTGTCCACACGCATACGGACGAATTGTTGCGAAGAGCGCATCGGCGCATTCATGCAAGCTGAAATAACACCGGTCCCCATCCAAACTCCCTATTGGAACCGTGTCGAGCATGGATGGCCTCTTGATCTCCAAGTGTTGCGCGGATTTCTTAAATATTTTTTAACTTTTTTGGTGCGAGATGAGAAGGAATTTCTGCCGGCGGTGTCTTTTGTGAATGTGAAAATAATGGGAAGAGGAAAAGAGTCATTGTGAAGAATAAGACTCGAAATCGGGGTCTCGAATGCGAATTTTTGAGATTTGGAGCGTTTGGAGTTTCTGTTGCGGGGCAATTCGCATATAAACAAATTGTTACAATGAGTTAATAAGTGCGATCATACCAGCACTAATGCACCGGATCCAATCAGAACTCCGCAGTGAAACGTGCTTGAACGAGAGTAGTACTATGATGGGTGACCTCCTTAGAAGTCCTCGTGTTGCACCCCTTTTTTGCGTTTATTCATCATTTTTTTATCGCAAATTCAAGGTGCTAGTTTGGAAAATATGTCATTTTAGTTAATTTCACTATATAGTAGCTGGAGATAACTTAATTTATAAAAATATGACACGTAACCGGGTCCCGACCTCGAATTTACGGGCATACGAAAACTAAGATCCCTTGAGATGTGTCCACACGCATACGGACGAATTGTTGCGAAGAGCGCATCGGCGCATTCATGCAAGCTGAAATAACACCGGTCCCCATCCAAACTCCCTATTGGAACCGTGTCGAGCATGGATGGCCTCTTGATCTCCAAGTGTTGCGCGGATTTCTTAAATATTTTTTAACTTTTTTGGTGCGAGATGAGAAGGAATTTCTGCCGGCGGTGTCTTTTGTGAATGTGAAAATAATGGGAAGAGGAAAAGAGTCATTGTGAAGAATAAGACTCGAAATCGGGGTCTCGAATGCGAATTTTTGAGATTTGGAGCGTTTGGAGTTTCTGTTGCGGGGCAATTCGCATATAAACAAATTGTTACAATGAGTTAATAAGTGCGATCATACCAGCACTAATGCACCGGATCCAATCAGAACTCCGCAGTGAAACGTGCTTGAACGAGAGTAGTACTATGATGGGTGACCTCCTTAGAAGTCCTCGTGTTGCACCCCTTTTTTGCGTTTATTCATCATTTTTTTATCGCAAATTCAAGGTGCTAGTTTGGAAAATATGTCATTTTCCCGACCTCGAATTTACGGGCATACGAAAACTAAGATACCTTGATATGTGTCCACACGCATACGGACGAATTGTTGCGAAGAGCGCATCGGCGCATTCATGCAAGCTGAAATAACACCGGTCCCCATCCAAACTCCCTATTGGAACCGTGTCGAGCATGGATGGCCTCTTGAACTCCAAGTGTTGCGCGGATTTCTTAAATATTTTTTAACTTTTTTGGTGCGAGATGAGAAGGAATTTCTGCCGGCGGTGTCTTTTGTGAATGTGAAAATAATGGGAAGAGGAAAAGAGTCATTGTGAAGAATAAGACTCGAAATCGGGGTCTCGAATGCGAATTTTTGAGATTTGGAGCGTTTGGAGTTTCTGTTGCGGGGCAATTCGCATATAAACAAATTGTTACAATGAGTTAATAAGTGCGATCATACCAGCACTAATGCACCGGATCCAATCAGAACTCCGCAGTGAAACGTGCTTGAACGAGAGTAGTACTATGATGGGTGACCTCCTTAGAAGTCCTCGTGTTGCACCCCTTTTTTGCGTTTATTCATCATTTTTTTATCGCAAATTCAAGGTGCTAGTTTGGAAAATATGTCATTTTAGTTAATTTCACTATATAGTAGCTGGAGATAACTTAATTTATAAAAATATGACACGTAACGGGGTCCCGACCTCGAATTTACTGGCATACGAAAACTAAGATCCCTTGATATGTGTCCACACGCATACGGACGAATTGTTGCGAAGAGCGCATCGGCGCATTCATGCAAGCTGAAATAACACCGGTCCCCATCCAAACTCCCTATTGGAACCGTGTCGAGCATGGATGGCCTCTTGAACTCCAAGTGTTGCGCGGATTTGTTAAATATTTTTTAACTTTTTTGGTGCGAGATGAGAAGGAATTTCTGCCGGCGGTGTCTTTTGTGAATGTGAAAATAATGGGAAGAGGAAAAGAGTCATTGTGAAGAATAAGACTCGAAATCGGGGTCTCGAATGCGAATTTTTGAGATTTGGAGCGTTTGGAGTTTCTGTTGCGGGGCAATTCGCATATAAACAAATTGTTACAATGAGTTAATAAGTGCGATCATACCAGCACTAATGCACCGGATCCAATCAGAACTCCGCAGTGAAACGTGCTTGAACGAGAGTAGTACTATGATGGGTGACCTCCTTAGAAGTCCTCGTGTTGCACCCCTTTTTTGCGTTTATTCATCATTTTTTTATCGCAAATTCAAGGTGCTAGTTTGGAAAATATGTCATTTTAGTTAATTTCACTATATAGTAGCTGGAGATAACTTAATTTATAAAAATATGACACGTAACCGGGTCCCGACCTCGAATTTACGGGCATACGAAAACTAAGATCCCTTGAGATGTGTCCACACGCATACGGACGAATTGTTGCGAAGAGCGCATCGGCGCATTCATGCAAGCTGAAATAACACCGGTCCCCATCCAAACTCCCTATTGGAACCGTGTCGAGCATGGATGGCCTCTTGAACTCCAAGTGTTGCGCGGATTTCTTAAATATTTTTTAACTTTTTTGGTGCGAGATGAGAAGGAATTTCTGCCGGCGGTGTCTTTTGTGAATGTGAAAATAATGGGAAGAGGAAAAGAGTCATTGTGAAGAATAAGACTCGAAATCGGGGTCTCGAATGCGAATTTTTGAGATTTGGAGCGTTTGGAGTTTCTGTTGCGGGGCAATTCGCATATAAACAAATTGTTACAATGAGTTAATAAGTGCGATCATACCAGCACTAATGCACCGGATCCAATCAGAACTCCGCAGTGAAACGTGCTTGAACGAGAGTAGTACTATGATGGGTGACCTCCTTAGAAGTCCTCGTGTTGCACCCCTTTTTTGCGTTTATTCATCATTTTTTTATCGCAAATTCAAGGTGCTAGTTTGGAAAATATGTCATTTTAGTTAATTTCACTATATAGTAGCTGGAGATAACTTAATTTATAAAAATATGACACGTAACCGGTCCCGACCTCGAATTTACGGGCATACGAAAACTAAGATCCCTTGAGATGTGTCCACACGCATACGGACGAATTGTTGCGAAGAGCGCATCGGCGCATTCATGCAAGCTGAAATAACACCGGTCCCCATCCAAACTCCCTATTGGAACCGTGTCGAGCATGGATGGCCTCTTGAACTCCAAGTGTTGCGCGGATTTGTTAAATATTTTTTAACTTTTTTGGTGCGAGATGAGAAGGAATTTCTGCCGGCGGTGTCTTTTGTGAATGTGAAAATAATGGGAAGAGGAAAAGAGTCATTGTGAAGAATAAGACTCGAAATCGGGGTCTCGAATGCGAATTTTTGAGATTTGGAGCGTTTGGAGTTTCTGTTGCGGGGCAATTCGCATATAAACAAATTGTTACAATGAGTTAATAAGTGCGATCATACCAGCACTAATGCACCGGATCCAATCAGAACTCCGCAGTGAAACGTGCTTGAACGAGAGTAGTACTATGATGGGTGACCTCCTTAGAAGTCCTCGTGTTGCACCCCTTTTTTGCGTTTATTCATCATTTTTTTATCGCAAATTCAAGGTGCTAGTTTGGAAAATATGTCATTTTAGTTAATTTCACTATATAGTAGCTGGAGATAACTTAATTTATAAAAATATGACACGTAACCGGGTCCCGACCTCGAATTTACGGGCATACGAAAACTAAGATCCCTTGAGATGTGTCCACACGCATACGGACGAATTGTTGCGAAGAGCGCATCGGCGCATTCATGCAAGCTGAAATAACACCGGTCCCCATCCAAACTCCCTATTGGAACCGTGTCGAGCATGGATGGCCTCTTGATCTCCAAGTGTTGCGCGGATTTCTTAAATATTTTTTAACTTTTTTGGTGCGAGATGAGAAGGAATTTCTGCCGGCGGTGTCTTTTGAGAATGTGAAAATAATGGGAAGAGGAAAAGAGTCATTGTGAAGAATAAGACTCGAAATCGGGGTCTCGAATGCGAATTTTTGAGATTTGGAGCGTTTGGAGTTTCTGTTGCGGGGCAATTCGCATATAAACAAATTGTTACAATGAGTTAATAAGTGCGATCATACCAGCACTAATGCACCGGATCCAATCAGAACTCCGCAGTGAAACGTGCTTGAACGAGAGTAGTACTATGATGGGTGACCTCCTTAGAAGTCCTCGTGTTGCACCCCTTTTTTGCGTTTATTCATCATTTTTTTATCGCAAATTCAAGGTGCTAGTTTGGAAAATATGTCATTTTCCCGACCTCGAATTTACGGGCATACGAAAACTAAGATACCTTGATATGTGTCCACACGCATACGGACGAATTGTTGCGAAGAGCGCATCGGCGCATTCATGCAAGCTGAAATAACACCGGTCCCCATCCAAACTCCCTATTGGAACCGTGTCGAGCATGGATGGCCTCTTGAACTCCAAGTGTTGCGCGGATTTGTTAAATATTTTTTAACTTTTTTGGTGCGAGATGAGAAGGAATTTCTGCCGGCGGTGTCTTTTGTGAATGTGAAAATAATGGGAAGAGGAAAAGAGTCATTGTGAAGAATAAGACTCGAAATCGGGGTCTCGAATGCGAATTTTTGAGATTTGGAGCGTTTGGAGTTTCTGTTGCGGGGCAATTCGCATATAAACAAATTGTTACAATGAGTTAATAAGTGCGATCATACCAGCACTAATGCACCGGATCCAATCAGAACTCCGCAGTGAAACGTGCTTGAACGAGAGTAGTACTATGATGGGTGACCTCCTTAGAAGTCCTCGTGTTGCACCCCTTTTTTGCGTTTATTCATCATTTTTTTATCGCAAATTCAAGGTGCTAGTTTGGAAAATATGTCATTTTAGTTAATTTCACTATATAGTAGCTGGAGATAACTTAATTTATAAAAATATGACACGTAACCGGGTCCCGACCTCGAATTTACGGGCATACGAAAACTAAGATCCCTTGAGATGTGTCCACACGCATACGGACGAATTGTTGCGAAGAGCGCATCGGCGCATTCATGCTAGCTGAAATAACACCGGTCCCCATCTAAACTCCCTATTGGAACCGTGTCGAGCATGGATGGCCTCTTGATCTCCAAGTGTTGCGCGGATTTCTTAAATATTTTTTAACTTTTTTGGTGTGAGATGAGAAGGAATTTCTGCCGGCGGTGTCTTTTGTGAATGTGAAAATAATGGGAAGAGGAAAAGAGTCATTGTGAAGAATAAGACTCGAAATCGGGGTCTCGAATGCGAATTTTTGAGATTTGGAGCGTTTGGAGTTTCTGTTGCGGGGCAATTCGCATATAAACAAATTGTTACAATGAGTTAATAAGTGCGATCATACCAGCACTAATGCACCGGATCCAATCAGAACTCCGCAGTGAAACGTGCTTGAACGAGAGTAGTACTATGATGGGTGACCTCCTTAGAAGTCCTCGTGTTGCACCCCTTTTTTGCGTTTATTCATCATTTTTTTATCGCAAATTCAAGGTGCTAGTTTGGAAAATATGTCATTTTAGTTAATTTCACTATATAGTAGCTGGAGATAACTTAATTTATAAAAATATGACACGTAACCGGTCCGACCTCGAATTTACGGGCATACGAAAACTAAGATCCTTGATATGTGTCCACACGCATACGGACGAATTGTTGCGAAGAGCGCATCGGCGCATTCATGCAAGCTGAAATAACACCGGTCCCCATCCAAACTCCCTATTGGAACCGTGTCGAGCATGGATGGCCTCTTGAACTCCAAGTGTTGCGCGGATTTCTTAAATATTTTTTAACTTTTTTGGTGCGAGATGAGAAGGAATTTCTGCCGGCGGTGTCTTTTGTGAATGTGAAAATAATGGGAAGAGGAAAAGAGTCATTGTGAAGAATAAGACTCGAAATCGGGTCTCGAATGCGAATTTTTGAGATTTGGAGCGTTTGGAGTTTCTGTTGCGGGCAATTCGCATATAAACAAATTGTTACAATGAGTTAATAAGTGCGATCATACCAGCACTAATGCACCGGATCCAATCAGAACTCCGCAGTGAAACGTGCTTGAACGAGAGTAGTACTATGATGGGTGACCTCCTTAGAAGTCCTCGTGTTGCACCCCTTTTTTGCGTTTATTCATCATTTTTTTATCGCAAATTCAAGGTGCTAGTTTGGAAAATATGTCATTTTAGTTAATTTCACTATATAGTAACTGAGATAACTTAATTTATAAAAATATGACACGTAACGGTCCCGACCTCGAATTTACGGCATACGAAAACTAAGATCCCTTGAGATGTGTCCACACGCATACGGACGAATTGTTGCGAAGAGCGCATCGGCGCATTCATGCAAGCTGAAATAACACCGGTCCCCATCCAAACTCCCTATTGGAACCGTGTCGAGCATGGATGGCCTCTTGATCTCCAAGTGTTGCGCGGATTTCTTAAATATTTTTTAACTTTTTTGGTGTGAGATGAGAAGGAATTTCTGCGGCGGTGTCTTTTGAGAATGTGAAAATAAGGGAAGAGGAAAAGAGTCATTGGGCAGAATAAAGACTCGAAATCGGGGTCTCGAATGGCGATTTTTGAGATTTGGAGCGTTTGGAGTTTCTGTTGCGGGGGGGCCAATTCGCATATAAACAAATGTTACAAGAGTTAATAAGTGCGATCATACCAGCACTAATGCACCGGATCCAATCAGAACTCCGCAGTGAAACGTGCTTGAACGAGAGTAGTACTATGATGGGGGACCTCCTTAGAAGTCCTCGTGTTACACCCTTTTTTTGCGTTTATTCATCATTTTTTTATCGGTGCTAGTTTGGAAAATATGTGCATTTTAGTTAATTTCACTATATAGTAGCTTGGAGATAACTTAA
>JPXE02000142.1:0-22259 GCA_000753965.2 Amaranthus hypochondriacus | reverse complement strand
TGACCTCCTGAACCAAGTAGCCCAAGGCCTGGTTCAGCTAACAACCAACCAGCATCCATTCAGAGGCATTATACACTCAGAGCACAGAACAGAACATTTCTGACGAACAGCAGACCTTGTTGGGTCTTTATGTAGCAGAACTGGGTGCACACGTTGGCTCCAAGGAAATAATGACATCTCCTTACATGGACCTTCCATCAAGGTCCTAAGACCCTTCTTACTATAACAAGGGAGCCCCAGAGAGCCAGCCCAAGGTCACCTGGTCACCAGGGAGCCTGACAGAGTGTACAGCATAATTTGATGACCAGCCACCTAGTACAAGCTCCCTAGCCTGATCAAGGCACATCAGTTTGAGCTGAAGATATATTTGGAATCTTGGTACTCCAGCGTTCCAGAGAGCCCAAGAAACCCATCATTGAAGCCCTGGAAGACCTTCAAGCAAGGCAGCCAAGGTCCAGTGGTCATCAGCAATATCGCACAGTATCTGTAGCCTGTGTTTATGTTTTTTTAAGCTGGCACACCTTTGTCACGTGCTACTAGCGTTAGTTTTTTTCCTAAGTAGGCCTTAGTTTCAAGAATTATGTTTTCCCTCCTAGCTATAAATAAAGGAGTGGATCATTGTAAAAAGACACATTTGGATATTCAGTTTATACAATTCACTTAAAAGTTAAGTTTTTCTCTCAAACTAGTTTGGTTTGTTTGACGAGTGTTAGTCACACACTCTTGTTCTTGGGCTGTTAGTCATACACCCTCAAGAACACACTGCATCCTTCAAGGTAGGCACCCCTTGAAGGCTCCTAAACACATAGTCAACAGTTTAGGGAAGCAGCTTAGTGCCCAGACCATCAGAAAAACAAGAACTGATTCTTGTTCTTGTTTTTGGCTTGGTTTGAGGCGCCTGATTTTGGTAAACCACAAAGGAGACTCTTCAACAACTGGAAAGGACAAATTAAGGTGTGCCAAACCCCCTTAATTTGTTGCAAATTGGTATCAGAGCGACGTTTGAAGAAGGGCAAGAACACACGCAGAAGATATTCACCAAGAATCAACACATACAAGGAAATTGCTGAAAAGGGATTGACATCTGTGCATCTGGTGAGATTTTTCCAATTTATTTTTTTTGATTACATCCATAGTAATCTCAGAATAAGTCTTTCTTGATGCAATTATAGTGTTTAAAAATCGGAAAATTAACCATAGACATTTATAAGGCAAGGAAAAATCAGATTTCAGGAAGGGCTCATCTGATTTGATATCTTCTTGATTAATATTCTGTTTTTGTTTTGTGGATTCATTGAAAATTTTTGATTTGTGCCTAAGGAAACAAGATTATTCCATATACTCTTTTGTTTTGCCTGCCATTAATCAGAATTGCTATCACATTTTCAGATTACAGAACTGTATTGAGTGTTGACTTGTTGTGTGTGGATTCCTGTTCTGTTGTGTTTCTGTTTTTTTTTAATCATATGGATGCAAGGTTGGAAAATTTAGAGGAGTCCATAAGATTGTTAACACGAGCATTTGCTAATGCTGGTCTCCTTGACCCTGATAGGCACCAACAACCCACCACCTAACCATGCACCAAGAAACATGGAGGACAGAACTGTCAGGATAGACTTAGAGGAATTTGATGGTTTAACCCAAGACCCTGAAGTATACCTTGAATGGGAGGCAAGTCTTAATAGATATTTTGAGTTAAAGATACTCCACCTGAAAGGCAATACCAACTAGCTAAGATCAAATTAACCAAATTGGCAGCCATTTGGTTAGAAGGGCTACATAAACAAAGGAGGAGGGAAGAAAGGGATAGAATCAATACTTGGGAAAAACTTAAGAAGCATCTAAAAAAAAATATGTCCTAACAATTATAGGCAACAACTCTATCTACAATGGAACATTTGACCAAGGCAAGAGCAAGACAGTGTCTGAATATATACAGAATGGGAAAGGCTATCCTTGCTTTGTGATATTCAAGAAACTGAGGAGATGAGGATAGCCAAGTTTTTAGGAGGTAAGGGAGGACCTGGCTGAAAAACTAATAGGCACCCCAAATCTGTCTTTTACAGAAATGTGCAACTTAGCCATTAGTTTTGAAAGGTTGCCAACAGAAGGAAACACCAGCAGCCCCACATCCTCTATACCAAGAACTTTAGGCACCACCCTTTTAGGACTCCAAGCAAACCCATACCCACACCTAGAAGAGAAGAACCTGATGGAGGGTGAGAAACAAACCTAAGGAAGGAGAGGCCCTAAAAGATATTGTATGCTTCAAATGTCATGGTAGAGGACACTACAAGAGTGCCTGTCCTAATGCTAGGGCATTCACTGCTCAGGAATGGAGGGATATAAAGAGTGATCACAGTACTAGGACCATGTTAGTAGCCCAAAATGATGGAGAAATAGAGTCCTGGCCTAACCTAGAAGAGGAGAACCAGAAGGTAGCTATAAGGTGACAGATTCAGGAAGGTTGCAGAGATATGAGTCTAGTGAGGAGGAGTGTGAATCTGAAGAGGAAGGGAGAGGGTTTTGCCAGAGGATGAGCACTACAATCTGATAATCAGGAGAAACTTACACACCACCACTACTGTCAAATGCTCAGATCAGAGGGAGAACATTTTTCAAACTAGGTGTAAAGTTAAGGACAAAACATGCACCCTAATAATTGATGGAGGTAGTGAGTCAAATTGCATTAGTCAAGGGATTGTTAGTGAACTTAAGCTTAAGACCAGACCACATCCCCACCCATACAAATTAAAATGGCTTGATGATAAGGCCAGTGGGGTCTGTTAGCAAGCAATGTTTGGTGAGTTTTGTCATTGGTTCATATAAAGATAAGGTCATGTGTGATGTTTTAGAGATGAGTGCGTGTCACTTGCTTCTTGGTAGACCTTGGCAATATGATAGGAGACTACTCATGATGGGTTTACCAATACCTACACTGTAAGGCATGAAGGAAAGCTCAAAGATCTAGTCCCTTTGCCACCACACAAGACCATTCCTCCTCCCAGCAGTACACTGTCATCACATAAGCCATCTAAATCTCAGAACCTACAGCTCATGACTAGAAAGAATTGTGAGAGGGAGATTAAGAACCATGAGGAGATGTTTTTATTGTTTACTAAGGAAGTGGACCTACCCCCAGAAATACCTAAGGAAGTCAAACCTTTACTAGTGGAGTATACTGATGTTTTCCCAAGTGATCTGCCACCTGGTTTGCCCCTATTAGAGGTATAGAACACCAAATAGACTTAATCCCTGGAGCATCCTTACCAAACAGACCAGCTTATAGAGCTAATCCTGTGGAAACCAAAGAATTACAAAGGCAAATAGAGGAATTGATGCAGAGAGGATATGTTAGGGAAAGTCTTAGCCCATGTGCTGTTCCCACCATTTTAGTCCCTAAAAAGGATGGCACATGGAGGATGTGTGTTGACAGCAGGAGTGTCAACAACATCACAGTGAAGTATAGGTTCCCAATACCTAGAATAGATGACATGTTTGATGAATTATCAGGGGCACAATGGTTTAGCAAGGTTGATCTCAGGAGTGGCTACCACCAAATCAGAATGAAAGAGGGAGATGAGTGGAAAACAGCCTTCAAAACAAAGTATGGTCTCTATGAATGGATGGTAATGCCATTTGGGCTAACAGGAGCGCCTAGCACTTTCATGAGATTGATGAACGAGGTCCTTAGACCATTCCTTGGAAGGTTCTGTGTAGTATACTTAGATGACATTCTAATTTATAGCAAACAACTTGAGGAACACCTAGACCATTTGAGGCAGCTTTTTGATGTTGCTAAGGAAGCAAAGACTCTATGGAAAACTTGAAAAATGTAGCTTTTTGATGAAGGAAGTCTTCTTCTTAGGGTTTATCATTAGTAGGGAAGGTATTAAGGTTGATCCAGCAAAGGTTGAAGCAATTAAGACCTGGCCTACACCTACTACCATCACACACATTAGAGCTTTCCATGGTTTAGCATCCTTTTATAGGAGATTCATACACAATTTTAGCACCATCATGGCACCTCTCACAGAATGCACTAAGAAAGGTACCTTCATATGGACTGAAGAGGCCACAAAAGGCCTTTGAACAGATCAAACAACTCATGTGTAGAACCCCTGTGCTCAGACTTCCTGACTTTACTAAGCCTTTTGAGGTAGAATGTGATGCTAGTGGTTTAGGATTGGGGCTGTTTTACTCCAAGAAGGCAGAACTGTGGCATACTTTAGTGAGAAGCTAAACAAAGGGAGACTAAACTACTCCACCTATGATAAGGAGTTCTATGCTATGGTTAGGGCCTTGGAACACTGGGCACATTACCTTAAAGTGCAACCATTTATACTTTACACAGATCATGAGTCCCTTAAGAACATTCATGGTCAGCATAAGTTGAACCCTAGGCATGCAAGATGGTTGAATTCTTGCAAACCTTTGATTTTTCAGCCAAGTACAAATCTGGAAAAACTAATATTGTGGCTGATGCTCTTAGTAGAAAACATGGTTTGCTAGGCATCTTGGATTCTAAAAATCATAGGTTTGAACTAATCAAGGAATTATATGCTGAGGATGATGACTTAAGGACATTTTTGCAACCTGCCTCAAAGAACCTCAACATCCATTTAGTATTCACCAAGGTTTCCTTTTCAAGGGAAATAGGCTATGCATACCTAAAACCAACTTGAGACAACTCCTAGTTAGGGAAGTCCATGAAGCAGCCTAGGGGGACATTTTGGCATTCAAAAGACCTTAGATATGCTTGGTCAACATTTCTATTGGCCTAAAATGCTTGGCACTATTGGCAAGCATATCCTTAGGTGTGAGGCTTGCATAAAAGCCAAGATTACTTTCATAAAGGGGAGTATATGCCTTTGCCTGTTGCTACTAAACCTTGGGAACATCTTAGTATGGATTTCATCATGGCTTTACCTAGAACTCAAAGGGGAAGGACTCCATAATGGTTGTAGTTGATAGATTTTCAAAATGGCACATTTCATTGCATGTAACAAAGTAGATGATGCTCAAAATATAGCTAGGTTATACTTTGCAGAAATTGTAAGATTGCATGGGGTACCTAGGACTATTGTGTCTGATAGGGATAGCAAGTTTCTTAGTTGTTTTTGAAAACCCTATGGAGACTGCTTGGCACAAAGCTTTTGTTTAGTACCTCCCATCATCCACAAACTGATGGCCAAACAGAGGTCACTAACAAGACCTTGGGTTCCATATTAAGAACCCTAGTGAACAAAAAGCTAAGGGATTGGGACCTCAAGTTATGCCAAGCAGAGTTTGCTTACATAGAAGTCCTAGCTATAGTACAAAGCATTCTCCTTTTGAATGTGTGTATGGAGAGAATCCACTACTACCTACTACTTTATGTTTAAATTTTCAGGATAATAAGACTAGCAAGGATGCTGTGGACAAAGCCAAGGAAATGATGCAATTGCATAAGCTGATACAAGAGAATATACAGAAGACTAATGAAAGATACAAGCTGAAAGCTGAGAACAACAGGAGCAGACCACAAATTGAAGAAGGAGATATGGTCTGGATCAATCTAAGGAAGGCCAGATTTCCCCAGCTAAGGAGCAACAAATTGATGCCAAGAGCTATGGGTCCATTCAAAGTCTTACAAAAATCAGCAACAATGCCTACAAGATTGACCTGCCAGCTGATTTCAGTATTTCCAACACTTTCAACATAGGGGATCTCCAATTATACCATACCAGTATGGAATGAGGACAATTCCTCCAAAGAAGGGGGAGTTGAACCAAGTAGCCAAGGCCTGGTTCAGCTAACAACCACCAGCAGCCCATTCAGAGGCATTATACACTCAGAGCACAGAACAGAACATTTCTGACGAACAGACCTTGTTGGGTCTTTATGTAGCAGAACTGGGTGCACACGTTGGCTCCAAGGAAATAATGACATCTCCTTACATGGCCCTTCCATCAAGGTCCTAAGACCCTTCTTACTATAACAAGGAGCCCCAGAGAGCCAGCCAAGGTCACCTGGTCACCAGGGAGCCTGACAGAGTGTACAGCATAATTGATGACCAGCCCACCTAGTACAAGCTCCCTAGCCCTGATCAAGGCACATCAGTTTGAGCTGAAGATATATTGGAATCTGGTACTCCCAGCGTTCCAGAGAGCCAAGAAACCCATCATTGAAGCCCTGGAAGACCTTCAAGCAAGGCAGCCAAGGTCCAGTGGTCATCAGCAATATCGCACAGTATCTGTAGCCTGTTTTATGTTTTTTTAAGCTGGCACACCTTTGTCACGTGCTACTAGCCGTTAGTTTCTTTTCCTAAGTAGCCTTAGTTTCAAGAATTATGTTTTCCCTCCTAGCCTATAAATAAAGGAGTGGATCATTGTAAAAAGACACATTTGATATTCGTTTATACAATTCACTTAAAAGATAAGTTTTCGCTCAAATTCGAGTTTGGTTTTTTACGAGTCTTAGTTTCGTAACTTAAGTTTCTCGGGCTGTTAGTCATACAGTAAATTAACTAAAATGACATATTTTCAGTAGCACCTTGAATTTGCGATAAAAAAAATGATGAATAAACGCAAAAAAGGGTGCAACACGAGTGCTTCTAAGGAGGTCACCCATCATAGTACTACTCTCGTTCAAGCACGTTTCACTGCGGAGTTCTGATTGGATCCGGTGCATTAGTGCTGGTATGATCGCACTTATTAACTCATTGTAACAATTTGTTTATATGCGAATTGCCCCGCAACAGAAACTCCAAACACTCCAAATCTCAAAAATTCGCATTCGAGACCCCGATTTCGAGTCTTATTCTTCACAATTACTCTTTTCCTCTTCCCATTATTTTCACATTCACAAAAGACACCGCCGGCAGAAATTCCTTCTCATCTCGCACCAAAAAAGTTAAAAAATATTTAACAAATCCGCGCAACACTTGGAGTTCAAGAGGCTATCCATGCTCGACACGGTTCCAATAGGGAGTTTGGATTGGGACCGGTGTTATTTCAGCTTGCATGAATGCGCCGATGCGCTCTTCGCAACAATTCGTCCGTATGCGTGTGGACACATCTCAAGGGATCTTAGTTTTCGTATGCCCGTAAATTCGAGGTCGGGACCCGGTTACGTGTCATAGTTTTATAAATTAAGTTATCTCCAGCTACTATATAGTGAAATTAACTAAAATGACATATTTTCCAAACTAGCACCTTGAATTTGCGATAAAAAAATGATGAATAAACGCAAAAAAGGGGTGCAACACGAGGACTTCTAAGGAGGTCACCCATCATAGTACTACTCTCGTTCAAGCACGTTTCACTGCGGAGTTCTGATTGGATCCGGTGCATTAGTGCTGGTATGATCGCACTTATTAACTCATTGTAACAATTTGTTTATATGCGAATTGCCCCGCAACAGAAACTCCAAACACTCCAAATCTCAAAAATTCGCATTCGAGACCCCGATTTCGAGTCTTATTCTTCACAATTACTCTTTTCCTCTTCCCATTATTTTCACATTCACAAAAGACACCGCCGGCAGAAATTCCTTCTCATCTCGCACCAAAAAAGTTAAAAAATATTTAACAAATCCGCGCAACACTTGGAGTTCAAGAGGCCATCCATGCTCGACACGGTTCCAATAGGGAGTTTGGATGGGACCGGTGTTATTTCAGCTTGCATGAATGCGCCGATGCGCTCTTCGCAACAATTCGTCCGTATGCGTGTGGACACATCTCAAGGGATCTTAGTTTTCGTATGCCCGTAAATTCGAGGTCGGGACCCGGTTACGTGTCATAGTTTTATAAATTAAGTTATCTCCAGCTACTATATAGTGAAATTAACTAAAATGACATATTTTCCAAACTAGCACCTTGAATTTGCGATAAAAAAATGATGAATAAACGCAAAAAAGGGGTGCAACACGAGGACTTCTAAGGAGGTCACCCATCATAGTACTACTCTCGTTCAAGCACGTTTCACTGCGGAGTTCTGATTGGATCCGGTGCATTAGTGCTGGTATGATCGCACTTATTAACTCATTGTAACAATTTGTTTATATGCGAATTGCCCCGCAACAGAAACTCCAAACACTCCAAATCTCAAAAATTCGCATTCGAGACCCCGATTTCGAGTCTTATTCTTCACAATTACTCTTTTCCTCTTCCCATTATTTTCACATTCACAAAAGACACCGCCGGCAGAAATTCCTTCTCATCTCGCACCAAAAAAGTTAAAAAATATTTAACAAATCCGCGCAACACTTGGAGTTCAAGAGGCCATCCATGCTCGACACGGTTCCAATAGGGAGTTTGGATGGGACCGGTGTTATTTCAGCTTGCATGAATGCGCCGATGCGCTCTTCGCAACAATTCGTCCGTATGCGTGTGGACACATCTCAAGGGATCTTAGTTTTCGTATGCCCGTAAATTCGAGGTCGGGACCCGGTTACGTGTCATAGTTTTATAAATTAAGTTATCTCCAGCTACTATATAGTGAAATTAACTAAAATGACATATTTTCCAAACTAGCACCTTGAATTTGCGATAAAAAAATGATGAATAAACGCAAAAAAGGGGTGCAACACGAGGACTTCTAAGGAGGTCACCCATCATAGTACTACTCTCGTTCAAGCACGTTTCACTGCGGAGTTCTGATTGGATCCGGTGCATTAGTGCTGGTATGATCGCACTTATTAACTCATTGTAACAATTTGTTTATATGCGAATTGCCCCGCAACAGAAACTCCAAACACTCCAAATCTCAAAAATTCGCATTCGAGACCCCGATTTCGAGTCTTATTCTTCACAATTACTCTTTTCCTCTTCCCATTATTTTCACATTCACAAAAGACACCGCCGGCAGAAATTCCTTCTCATCTCGCACCAAAAAAGTTAAAAAATATTTAACAAATCCGCGCAACACTTGGAGTTCAAGAGGCCATCCATGCTCGACACGGTTCCAATAGGGAGTTTGGATGGGGACCGGTGTTATTTCAGCTTGCATGAATGCGCCGATGCGCTCTTCGCAACAATTCGTCCGTATGCGTGTGGACACATCTCAAGGGATCTTAGTTTTCGTATGCCCGTAAATTCGAGGTCGGGACCCGGTTACGTGTCATAGTTTTATAAATTAAGTTATCTCCAGCTACTATATAGTGAAATTAACTAAAATGACATATTTTCCAAACTAGCACCTTGAATTTGCGATAAAAAAATGATGAATAAACGCAAAAAAGGGGTGCAACACGAGGACTTCTAAGGAGGTCACCCATCATAGTACTACTCTCGTTCAAGCACGTTTCACTGCGGAGTTCTGATTGGATCCGGTGCATTAGTGCTGGTATGATCGCACTTATTAACTCATTGTAACAATTTGTTTATATGCGAATTGCCCCGCAACAGAAACTCCAAACACTCCAAATCTCAAAAATTCGCATTCGAGACCCCGATTTCGAGTCTTATTCTTCACAATTACTCTTTTCCTCTTCCCATTATTTTCACATTCACAAAAGACACCGCCGGCAGAAATTCCTTCTCATCTCGCACCAAAAAAGTTAAAAAATATTTAACAAATCCGCGCAACACTTGGAGTTCAAGAGGCCATCCATGCTCGACACGGTTCCAATAGGGAGTTTGGATTGGGACCGGTGTTATTTCAGCTTGCATGAATGCGCCGATGCGCTCTTCGCAACAATTCGTCCGTATGCGTGTGGACACATCTCAAGGGATCTTAGTTTTCGTATGCCCGTAAATTCGAGGTCGGGACCCGGTTACGTGTCATAGTTTTATAAATTAAGTTATCTCCAGCTACTATATAGTGAAATTAACTAAAATGACATATTTTCCAAACTAGCACCTTGAATTTGCGATAAAAAAATGATGAATAAACGCAAAAAAGGGGTGCAACACGAGGACTTCTAAGGAGGTCACCCATCATAGTACTACTCTCGTTCAAGCACGTTTCACTGCGGAGTTCTGATTGGATCCGGTGCATTAGTGCTGGTATGATCGCACTTATTAACTCATTGTAACAATTTGTTTATATGCGAATTGCCCCGCAACAGAAACTCCAAACACTCCAAATCTCAAAAATTCGCATTCGAGACCCCGATTTCGAGTCTTATTCTTCACAATTACTCTTTTCCTCTTCCCATTATTTTCACATTCACAAAAGACACCGCCGGCAGAAATTCCTTCTCATCTCGCACCAAAAAAGTTAAAAAATATTTAAGAAATCCGCGCAACACTTGGAGTTCAAGAGGCTATCCATGCTCGACACGGTTCCAATAGGGAGTTTGGATTGGGACCGGTGTTATTTCAGCTTGCATGAATGCGCCGATGCGCTCTTCGCAACAATTCGTCCGTATGCGTGTGGACACATCTCAAGGGATCTTAGTTTTCGTATGCCCGTAAATTCGAGGTCGGGACCCGGTTACGTGTCATAGTTTTATAAATTAAGTTATCTCCAGCTACTATATAGTGAAATTAACTAAAATGACATATTTTCCAAACTAGCACCTTGAATTTGCGATAAAAAAATGATGAATAAACGCAAAAAAGGGGTGCAACACGAGGACTTCTAAGGAGGTCACCCATCATAGTACTACTCTCGTTCAAGCACGTTTCACTGCGGAGTTCTGATTGGATCCGGTGCATTAGTGCTGGTATGATCGCACTTATTAACTCATTGTAACAATTTGTTTATATGCGAATTGCCCCGCAACAGAAACTCCAAACACTCCAAATCTCAAAAATTCGCATTCGAGACCCCGATTTCGAGTCTTATTCTTCACAATTACTCTTTTCCTCTTCCCATTATTTTCACATTCACAAAAGACACCGCCGGCAGAAATTCCTTCTCATCTCGCACCAAAAAAGTTAAAAAATATTTAACAAATCCGCGCAACACTTGGAGTTCAAGAGGCCATCCATGCTCGACACGGTTCCAATAGGGAGTTTGGATGGGACCGGTGTTATTTCAGCTTGCATGAATGCGCCGATGCGCTCTTCGCAACAATTCGTCCGTATGCGTGTGGACACATCTCAAGGGATCTTAGTTTTCGTATGCCCGTAAATTCGAGGTCGGGACCCGGTTACGTGTCATAGTTTTATAAATTAAGTTATCTCCAGCTACTATATAGTGAAATTAACTAAAATGACATATTTTCCAAACTAGCACCTTGAATTTGCGATAAAAAAATGATGAATAAACGCAAAAAAGGGGTGCAACACGAGGACTTCTAAGGAGGTCACCCATCATAGTACTACTCTCGTTCAAGCACGTTTCACTGCGGAGTTCTGATTGGATCCGGTGCATTAGTGCTGGTATGATCGCACTTATTAACTCATTGTAACAATTTGTTTATATGCGAATTGCCCCGCAACAGAAACTCCAAACACTCCAAATCTCAAAAATTCGCATTCGAGACCCCGATTTCGAGTCTTATTCTTCACAATTACTCTTTTCCTCTTCCCATTATTTTCACATTCACAAAAGACACCGCCGGCAGAAATTCCTTCTCATCTCGCACCAAAAAAGTTAAAAAATATTTAACAAATCCGCGCAACACTTGGAGTTCAAGAGGCCATCCATGCTCGACACGGTTCCAATAGGGAGTTTGGATGGGGACCGGTGTTATTTCAGCTTGCATGAATGCGCCGATGCGCTCTTCGCAACAATTCGTCCGTATGCGTGTGGACACATCTCAAGGGATCTTAGTTTTCGTATGCCCGTAAATTCGAGGTCGGGACCCGGTTACGTGTCATAGTTTTATAAATTAAGTTATCTCCAGCTACTATATAGTGAAATTAACTAAAATGACATATTTTCCAAACTAGCACCTTGAATTTGCGATAAAAAAATGATGAATAAACGCAAAAAAGGGGTGCAACACGAGGACTTCTAAGGAGGTCACCCATCATAGTACTACTCTCGTTCAAGCACGTTTCACTGCGGAGTTCTGATTGGATCCGGTGCATTAGTGCTGGTATGATCGCACTTATTAACTCATTGTAACAATTTGTTTATATGCGAATTGCCCCGCAACAGAAACTCCAAACACTCCAAATCTCAAAAATTCGCATTCGAGACCCCGATTTCGAGTCTTATTCTTCACAATTACTCTTTTCCTCTTCCCATTATTTTCACATTCACAAAAGACACCGCCGGCAGAAATTCCTTCTCATCTCGCACCAAAAAAGTTAAAAAATATTTAAGAAATCCGCGCAACACTTGGAGTTCAAGAGGCTATCCATGCTCGACACGGTTCCAATAGGGAGTTTGGATGGGGACCGGTGTTATTTCAGCTTGCATGAATGCGCCGATGCGCTCTTCGCAACAATTCGTCCGTATGCGTGTGGACACATCTCAAGGGATCTTAGTTTTCGTATGCCCGTAAATTCGAGGTCGGGACCCGGTTACGTGTCATAGTTTTATAAATTAAGTTATCTCCAGCTACTATATAGTGAAATTAACTAAAATGACATATTTTCCAAACTAGCACCTTGAATTTGCGATAAAAAAATGATGAATAAACGCAAAAAAGGGGTGCAACACGAGGACTTCTAAGGAGGTCACCCATCATAGTACTACTCTCGTTCAAGCACGTTTCACTGCGGAGTTCTGATTGGATCCGGTGCATTAGTGCTGGTATGATCGCACTTATTAACTCATTGTAACAATTTGTTTATATGCGAATTGCCCCGCAACAGAAACTCCAAACACTCCAAATCTCAAAAATTCGCATTCGAGACCCCGATTTCGAGTCTTATTCTTCACAATTACTCTTTTCCTCTTCCCATTATTTTCACATTCACAAAAGACACCGCCGGCAGAAATTCCTTCTCATCTCGCACCAAAAAAGTTAAAAAATATTTAACAAATCCGCGCAACACTTGGAGTTCAAGAGGCCATCCATGCTCGACACGGTTCCAATAGGGAGTTTGGATGGGGACCGGTGTTATTTCAGCTTGCATGAATGCGCCGATGCGCTCTTCGCAACAATTCGTCCGTATGCGTGTGGACACATCTCAAGGGATCTTAGTTTTCGTATGCCCGTAAATTCGAGGTCGGGACCCGGTTACGTGTCATAGTTTTATAAATTAAGTTATCTCCAGCTACTATATAGTGAAATTAACTAAAATGACATATTTTCCAAACTAGCACCTTGAATTTGCGATAAAAAAATGATGAATAAACGCAAAAAAGGGGTGCAACACGAGGACTTCTAAGGAGGTCACCCATCATAGTACTACTCTCGTTCAAGCACGTTTCACTGCGGAGTTCTGATTGGATCCGGTGCATTAGTGCTGGTATGATCGCACTTATTAACTCATTGTAACAATTTGTTTATATGCGAATTGCCCCGCAACAGAAACTCCAAACACTCCAAATCTCAAAAATTCGCATTCGAGACCCCGATTTCGAGTCTTATTCTTCACAATTACTCTTTTCCTCTTCCCATTATTTTCACATTCACAAAAGACACCGCCGGCAGAAATTCCTTCTCATCTCGCACCAAAAAAGTTAAAAAATATTTAACAAATCCGCGCAACACTTGGAGTTCAAGAGGCCATCCATGCTCGACACGGTTCCAATAGGGAGTTTGGATGGGACCGGTGTTATTTCAGCTTGCATGAATGCGCCGATGCGCTCTTCGCAACAATTCGTCCGTATGCGTGTGGACACATCTCAAGGGATCTTAGTTTTCGTATGCCCGTAAATTCGAGGTCGGGACCCGGTTACGTGTCATAGTTTTATAAATTAAGTTATCTCCAGCTACTATATAGTGAAATTAACTAAAATGACATATTTTCCAAACTAGCACCTTGAATTTGCGATAAAAAAATGATGAATAAACGCAAAAAAGGGGTGCAACACGAGGACTTCTAAGGAGGTCACCCATCATAGTACTACTCTCGTTCAAGCACGTTTCACTGCGGAGTTCTGATTGGATCCGGTGCATTAGTGCTGGTATGATCGCACTTATTAACTCATTGTAACAATTTGTTTATATGCGAATTGCCCCGCAACAGAAACTCCAAACACTCCAAATCTCAAAAATTCGCATTCGAGACCCCGATTTCGAGTCTTATTCTTCACAATTACTCTTTTCCTCTTCCCATTATTTTCACATTCACAAAAGACACCGCCGGCAGAAATTCCTTCTCATCTCGCACCAAAAAAGTTAAAAAATATTTAACAAATCCGCGCAACACTTGGAGTTCAAGAGGCCATCCATGCTCGACACGGTTCCAATAGGGAGTTTGGATGGGACCGGTGTTATTTCAGCTTGCATGAATGCGCCGATGCGCTCTTCGCAACAATTCGTCCGTATGCGTGTGGACACATCTCAAGGGATCTTAGTTTTCGTATGCCCGTAAATTCGAGGTCGGGACCCGGTTACGTGTCATAGTTTTATAAATTAAGTTATCTCCAGCTACTATATAGTGAAATTAACTAAAATGACATATTTTCCAAACTAGCACCTTGAATTTGCGATAAAAAAATGATGAATAAACGCAAAAAAGGGGTGCAACACGAGGACTTCTAAGGAGGTCACCCATCATAGTACTACTCTCGTTCAAGCACGTTTCACTGCGGAGTTCTGATTGGATCCGGTGCATTAGTGCTGGTATGATCGCACTTATTAACTCATTGTAACAATTTGTTTATATGCGAATTGCCCCGCAACAGAAACTCCAAACACTCCAAATCTCAAAAATTCGCATTCGAGACCCCGATTTCGAGTCTTATTCTTCACAATTACTCTTTTCCTCTTCCCATTATTTTCACATTCACAAAAGACACCGCCGGCAGAAATTCCTTCTCATCTCGCACCAAAAAAGTTAAAAAATATTTAACAAATCCGCGCAACACTTGGAGTTCAAGAGGCCATCCATGCTCGACACGGTTCCAATAGGGAGTTTGGATGGGGACCGGTGTTATTTCAGCTTGCATGAATGCGCCGATGCGCTCTTCGCAACAATTCGTCCGTATGCGTGTGGACACATCTCAAGGGATCTTAGTTTTCGTATGCCCGTAAATTCGAGGTCGGGACCCGGTTACGTGTCATAGTTTTATAAATTAAGTTATCTCCAGCTACTATATAGTGAAATTAACTAAAATGACATATTTTCCAAACTAGCACCTTGAATTTGCGATAAAAAAATGATGAATAAACGCAAAAAAGGGGTGCAACACGAGGACTTCTAAGGAGGTCACCCATCATAGTACTACTCTCGTTCAAGCACGTTTCACTGCGGAGTTCTGATTGGATCCGGTGCATTAGTGCTGGTATGATCGCACTTATTAACTCATTGTAACAATTTGTTTATATGCGAATTGCCCCGCAACAGAAACTCCAAACACTCCAAATCTCAAAAATTCGCATTCGAGACCCCGATTTCGAGTCTTATTCTTCACAATTACTCTTTTCCTCTTCCCATTATTTTCACATTCACAAAAGACACCGCCGGCAGAAATTCCTTCTCATCTCGCACCAAAAAAGTTAAAAAATATTTAACAAATCCGCGCAACACTTGGAGTTCAAGAGGCCATCCATGCTCGACACGGTTCCAATAGGGAGTTTGGATGGGGACCGGTGTTATTTCAGCTTGCATGAATGCGCCGATGCGCTCTTCGCAACAATTCGTCCGTATGCGTGTGGACACATCTCAAGGGATCTTAGTTTTCGTATGCCCGTAAATTCGAGGTCGGGACCCGGTTACGTGTCATAGTTTTATAAATTAAGTTATCTCCAGCTACTATATAGTGAAATTAACTAAAATGACATATTTTCCAAACTAGCACCTTGAATTTGCGATAAAAAAATGATGAATAAACGCAAAAAAGGGGTGCAACACGAGGACTTCTAAGGAGGTCACCCATCATAGTACTACTCTCGTTCAAGCACGTTTCACTGCGGAGTTCTGATTGGATCCGGTGCATTAGTGCTGGTATGATCGCACTTATTAACTCATTGTAACAATTTGTTTATATGCGAATTGCCCCGCAACAGAAACTCCAAACACTCCAAATCTCAAAAATTCGCATTCGAGACCCCGATTTCGAGTCTTATTCTTCACAATTACTCTTTTCCTCTTCCCATTATTTTCACATTCACAAAAGACACCGCCGGCAGAAATTCCTTCTCATCTCGCACCAAAAAAGTTAAAAAATATTTAACAAATCCGCGCAACACTTGGAGTTCAAGAGGCCATCCATGCTCGACACGGTTCCAATAGGGAGTTTGGATGGGGACCGGTGTTATTTCAGCTTGCATGAATGCGCCGATGCGCTCTTCGCAACAATTCGTCCGTATGCGTGTGGACACATCTCAAGGGATCTTAGTTTTCGTATGCCCGTAAATTCGAGGTCGGGACCCGGTTACGTGTCATAGTTTTATAAATTAAGTTATCTCCAGCTACTATATAGTGAAATTAACTAAAATGACATATTTTCCAAACTAGCACCTTGAATTTGCGATAAAAAAATGATGAATAAACGCAAAAAAGGGGTGCAACACGAGGACTTCTAAGGAGGTCACCCATCATAGTACTACTCTCGTTCAAGCACGTTTCACTGCGGAGTTCTGATTGGATCCGGTGCATTAGTGCTGGTATGATCGCACTTATTAACTCATTGTAACAATTTGTTTATATGCGAATTGCCCCGCAACAGAAACTCCAAACACTCCAAATCTCAAAAATTCGCATTCGAGACCCCGATTTCGAGTCTTATTCTTCACAATTACTCTTTTCCTCTTCCCATTATTTTCACATTCACAAAAGACACCGCCGGCAGAAATTCCTTCTCATCTCGCACCAAAAAAGTTAAAAAATATTTAACAAATCCGCGCAACACTTGGAGTTCAAGAGGCCATCCATGCTCGACACGGTTCCAATAGGGAGTTTGGATGGGGACCGGTGTTATTTCAGCTTGCATGAATGCGCCGATGCGCTCTTCGCAACAATTCGTCCGTATGCGTGTGGACACATCTCAAGGGATCTTAGTTTTCGTATGCCCGTAAATTCGAGGTCGGGACCCGGTTACGTGTCATAGTTTTATAAATTAAGTTATCTCCAGCTACTATATAGTGAAATTAACTAAAATGACATATTTTCCAAACTAGCACCTTGAATTTGCGATAAAAAAATGATGAATAAACGCAAAAAAGGGGTGCAACACGAGGACTTCTAAGGAGGTCACCCATCATAGTACTACTCTCGTTCAAGCACGTTTCACTGCGGAGTTCTGATTGGATCCGGTGCATTAGTGCTGGTATGATCGCACTTATTAACTCATTGTAACAATTTGTTTATATGCGAATTGCCCCGCAACAGAAACTCCAAACACTCCAAATCTCAAAAATTCGCATTCGAGACCCCGATTTCGAGTCTTATTCTTCACAATTACTCTTTTCCTCTTCCCATTATTTTCACATTCACAAAAGACACCGCCGGCAGAAATTCCTTCTCATCTCGCACCAAAAAAGTTAAAAAATATTTAACAAATCCGCGCAACACTTGGAGTTCAAGAGGCCATCCATGCTCGACACGGTTCCAATAGGGAGTTTGGATGGGGACCGGTGTTATTTCAGCTTGCATGAATGCGCCGATGCGCTCTTCGCAACAATTCGTCCGTATGCGTGTGGACACATCTCAAGGGATCTTAGTTTTCGTATGCCCGTAAATTCGAGGTCGGGACCCGGTTACGTGTCATAGTTTTATAAATTAAGTTATCTCCAGCTACTATATAGTGAAATTAACTAAAATGACATATTTTCCAAACTAGCACCTTGAATTTGCGATAAAAAAATGATGAATAAACGCAAAAAAGGGGTGCAACACGAGGACTTCTAAGGAGGTCACCCATCATAGTACTACTCTCGTTCAAGCACGTTTCACTGCGGAGTTCTGATTGGATCCGGTGCATTAGTGCTGGTATGATCGCACTTATTAACTCATTGTAACAATTTGTTTATATGCGAATTGCCCCGCAACAGAAACTCCAAACACTCCAAATCTCAAAAATTCGCATTCGAGACCCCGATTTCGAGTCTTATTCTTCACAATTACTCTTTTCCTCTTCCCATTATTTTCACATTCACAAAAGACACCGCCGGCAGAAATTCCTTCTCATCTCGCACCAAAAAAGTTAAAAAATATTTAACAAATCCGCGCAACACTTGGAGTTCAAGAGGCCATCCATGCTCGACACGGTTCCAATAGGGAGTTTGGATGGGGACCGGTGTTATTTCAGCTTGCATGAATGCGCCGATGCGCTCTTCGCAACAATTCGTCCGTATGCGTGTGGACACATCTCAAGGGATCTTAGTTTTCGTATGCCCGTAAATTCGAGGTCGGGACCCGGTTACGTGTCATAGTTTTATAAATTAAGTTATCTCCAGCTACTATATAGTGAAATTAACTAAAATGACATATTTTCCAAACTAGCACCTTGAATTTGCGATAAAAAAATGATGAATAAACGCAAAAAAGGGGTGCAACACGAGGACTTCTAAGGAGGTCACCCATCATAGTACTACTCTCGTTCAAGCACGTTTCACTGCGGAGTTCTGATTGGATCCGGTGCATTAGTGCTGGTATGATCGCACTTATTAACTCATTGTAACAATTTGTTTATATGCGAATTGCCCCGCAACAGAAACTCCAAACACTCCAAATCTCAAAAATTCGCATTCGAGACCCCGATTTCGAGTCTTATTCTTCACAATTACTCTTTTCCTCTTCCCATTATTTTCACATTCACAAAAGACACCGCCGGCAGAAATTCCTTCTCATCTCGCACCAAAAAAGTTAAAAAATATTTAACAAATCCGCGCAACACTTGGAGTTCAAGAGGCCATCCATGCTCGACACGGTTCCAATAGGGAGTTTGGATGGGACCGGTGTTATTTCAGCTTGCATGAATGCGCCGATGCGCTCTTCGCAACAATTCGTCCGTATGCGTGTGGACACATCTCAAGGGATCTTAGTTTTCGTATGCCCGTAAATTCGAGGTCGGGACCCGGTTACGTGTCATAGTTTTATAAATTAAGTTATCTCCAGCCAGCTACTATATAGTGAAATTAACTAAAATGACATATTTTCCAAACTAGCACCTTGAATTTGCGATAAAAAAATGATGAATAAACGCAAAAAAGGGGTGCAACACGAGGACTTCTAAGGAGGTCACCCATCATAGTACTACTCTCGTTCAAGCACGTTTCACTGCGGAGTTCTGATTGGATCCGGTGCATTAGTGCTGGTATGATCGCACTTATTAACTCATTGTAACAATTTGTTTATATGCGAATTGCCCCGCAACAGAAACTCCAAACACTCCAAATCTCAAAAATTCGCATTCGAGACCCCGATTTCGAGTCTTATTCTTCACAATTACTCTTTTCCTCTTCCCATTATTTTCACATTCACAAAAGACACCGCCGGCAGAAATTCCTTCTCATCTCGCACCAAAAAAGTTAAAAAATATTTAACAAATCCGCGCAACACTTGGAGTTCAAGAGGCCATCCATGCTCGACACGGTTCCAATAGGGAGTTTGGATGGGGACCGGTGTTATTTCAGCTTGCATGAATGCGCCGATGCGCTCTTCGCAACAATTCGTCCGTATGCGTGTGGACACATCTCAAGGGATCTTAGTTTTCGTATGCCCGTAAATTCGAGGTCGGGACCCGGTTACGTGTCATAGTTTTATAAATTAAGTTATCTCCAGCTACTATATAGTGAAATTAACTAAAATGACATATTTTCCAAACTAGCACCTTGAATTTGCGATAAAAAAATGATGAATAAACGCAAAAAAGGGGTGCAACACGAGGACTTCTAAGGAGGTCACCCATCATAGTACTACTCTCGTTCAAGCACGTTTCACTGCGGAGTTCTGATTGGATCCGGTGCATTAGTGCTGGTATGATCGCACTTATTAACTCATTGTAACAATTTGTTTATATGCGAATTGCCCCGCAACAGAAACTCCAAACACTCCAAATCTCAAAAATTCGCATTCGAGACCCCGATTTCGAGTCTTATTCTTCACAATTACTCTTTTCCTCTTCCCATTATTTTCACATTCACAAAAGACACCGCCGGCAGAAATTCCTTCTCATCTCGCACCAAAAAAGTTAAAAAATATTTAACAAATCCGCGCAACACTTGGAGTTCAAGAGGCCATCCATGCTCGACACGGTTCCAATAGGGAGTTTGGATTGGGACCGGTGTTATTTCAGCTTGCATGAATGCGCCGATGCGCTCTTCGCAACAATTCGTCCGTATGCGTGTGGACATATCTCAAGGGATCTTAGTTTTCGTATGCCCGTAAATTCGAGGTCGGGACCCGGTTACGTGTCATAGTTTTATAAATTAAGTTATCTCCAGCTACTATATAGTGAAATTAACTAAAATGACATATTTTCCAAACTAGCACCTTGAATTTGCGATAAAAAAATGATGAATAAACGCAAAAAGGGGTGCAACACGAGGACTTCTAAGGAGGTCACCCATCATAGTACTACTCTCGTTCAAGCACGTTTCACTGCGGAGTTCTGATTGGATCCGGTGCATTAGTGCTGGTATGATCGCACTTATTAACTCATTGTAACAATTTGTTTATATGCGAATTGCCCCGCAACAGAAACTCCAAACACTCCAAATCTCAAAAATTCGCATTCGAGACCCCGATTTCGAGTCTTATTCTTCACAATTACTCTTTTCCTCTTCCCATTATTTTCACATTCACAAAAGACACCGCCGGCAGAAATTCCTTCTCATCTCGCACCAAAAAAGTTAAAAAATATTTAACAAATCCGCGCAACACTTGGAGTTCAAGAGGCCATCCATGCTCGACACGGTTCCAATAGGGAGTTTGGATTGGGACCGGTGTTATTTCAGCTTGCATGAATGCGCCGATGCGCTCTTCGCAACAATTCGTCCGTATGCGTGTGGACATATCTCAAGGGATCTTAGTTTTCGTATGCCCGTAAATTCGAGGTCGGGACCCGGTTACGTGTCATAGTTTTATAAATTAAGTTATCTCCAGCCAGCTACTATATAGTGAAATTAACTAAAATGACATATTTTCCAAACTAGCACCTTGAATTTGCGATAAAAAAATGATGAATAAACGCAAAAAAGGGGTGCAACACGAGGACTTCTAAGGAGGTCACCCATCATAGTACTACTCTCGTTCAAGCACGTTTCACTGCGGAGTTCTGATTGGATCCGGTGCATTAGTGCTGGTATGATCGCACTTATTAACTCATTGTAACAATTTGTTTATATGCGAATTGCCCCGCAACAGAAACTCCAAACACTCCAAATCTCAAAAATTCGCATTCGAGACCCCGATTTCGAGTCTTATTCTTCACAATTACTCTTTCCTCTTCCCATTATTTTCACATTCACAAAAGACACCGCCGGCAGAAATTCCTTCTCATCTCGCACCAAAAAAGTAAAAAATATTTAACAAATCCGCGCAACACTTGGAGTTCAAGAGGCCATCCATGCTCGACACGGTTCCAATAGGGAGTTTGGATGGGACCGGTGTTATTTCAGCTTGCATGAATGCGCCGATGCGCTCTTCGCAACAATTCGTCCGTATGCGTGTGGACACATCTCAAGGGATCTTAGTTTTCGTATGCCCGTAAATTCGAGGTCGGGACCCGGTTACGTGTCATAGTTTTATAAATTAAGTTATCTCAGCAGCTACTATATAGTGAAATTAACTAAAATGACATATTTTCCAAACTAGCACCTTGAATTTGCGATAAAAAAATGATGAATAAACGCAAAAAAGGGGTGCAACACGAGGACTTCTAAGGAGGTCACCCATCATAGTACTACTCTCGTTCAAGCACGTTTCACTGCGGAGTTCTGATTGGATCCGGTGCATTAGTGCTGGTATGATCGCACTTATTAACTCATTGTAACAATTTGTTTATATGCGAATTGCCCCGCAACAGAAACTCCAAACACTCCAAATCTCAAAAATTCGCATTCGAGACCCCGATTTCGAGTCTTATTCTTCACAATTACTCTTTTCCTCTTCCCATTATTTTCACATTCACAAAAGACACCGCCGGCAGAAATTCCTTCTCATCTCGCACCAAAAAAGTTAAAAAATATTTAACAAATCCGCGCAACACTTGGAGTTCAAGAGGCCATCCATGGCTCGACACGGTTCCAATAGGGAGTTTGATGGGACCGGTGTTATTTCAGCTTGCATGAATGCGCCGATGCGCTCTTCGCAACAT